>BGNK01001055.1:9647-56365 GCA_003297005.1 Symbiodinium sp. clade A Y106
CCCATTCGCCCATTCGCCCATTCGCCCATTCGCCCATTCGCCCATCCGCCCATCCGCCCATCCGCCCATCCGCCCATCCGCCCATCCGTCCATCCGTCCATCCGCCCATCCGTCCATCCGTCCGTCCAGGTGTCTATCTATCTGTGCGTGCATGCGTCTTTGTTTATGTATCGACCCACACACACACCCAGAGGTTGACAAGCAGTCACACATATGGTTCAGACATAAACAGACAGATGTATGAGACAGCAGGTGCATGCAAGTTTATCTCGTTTCATGTTGCGCCGTCGGAGGTGACAGTTTCCGCGGAGCAGCAGAGGTATGATGCAGCTGGGCACCCAAGATGCAAGTCTTGCTGCCATTGGGACATGCCTGGAAAGTTCAGACATCGTCCTCCAACTTTCTGGAGGTGCAAGAGCTCCAGAACCAATCCATCGAGGTTCAGCGCAGCTCCCTCAAGACAAGGAAGTTGATGCCTCGCAGTTCTATTAGTTTTGTGAGCAGTTTGCTGGATTGTGTGCTGTAGCAACTGCCGTTCGCGTTGCTTCGCTGCGCTAATTAGCTGGACCACATGGCCGGCAGACGACGTCTGCAAGAGCTTTTCGCCAAGCCTCTTGACAGAAACTCCGTTGCTGGAGCAGACTTCCACAACATGAGGGGCGCAGAAACGTCGTCGATGTATTGCACGGTCGATGTGAGCAGCCCAGGTACGACCTGTCCGGAGATGGTGTGTTGTCAGAGACCGAGATGAAGAACGTTTTCGGCAAGGTCGGCATATCCTCGAAGGATGCAGAGAGCGTCTTCAAAGCTGCAGACAGCAACAAGGCCAGGCCGGAGTTGGAACGTGTGGGGAAACGTCAGAGCGGAGTGCTGGACTTAAACTGAAAAGAATCCTGAGCCTGAGGATGGGGTCATCCAGGTGCCGTGGATCACGCATGGCAGAGCAGGGGAGTTTTTTCTTTGCTGTTAGGGTTTAGGAAGTTTAGGGGTTTAGGGGTTAGGGGTTTGGTTCCGTGCGCACCCTTTCCAGACATTTGAGGTGCACGAGTTCATCTCCTGGCTTACAGCACAGAAGACACCTGTGAAGGGTATCCAAGACACCAAGCAGAAAAATGTCACCCTGCACATCATCAACACCTCGGATCGTGTCAGCAGGCGCTTCACCTTCACCTTCAACGGCTGCAAAAACATGGCTTTTCCTCTCGGGAAGCCTTTGGAGGTTCTGTTACGCCCCGGCGAAGAATTTTCCAAGGTTATACTCGAAGTCGAAGAGAAAGAAAAATCGTGGAAGTGGAATTTCCGGTGGTCATCGCGATCGGAGTTTGCAGGAGTGGAGGATGACCCCAATGCCTTCCAAGATGGTGACTTCCCTCATGACGACTCAAGCATCGGAAAGTCCTCGACAAAGTTCAACGTTGGGAGTCCGGAAGTCTGGGTTCGAGCTCGTGCTTCTGGGTTCCTGTTAAAAGATTTACTTTTAGTTACCATAACTTTAATGCTACGCCGCCCGCCTCGGCTTGCCGGAGACCAGCACGGTGACAAAATATGAAGCAGCAGAGCGCATGCAGCAGAAGTGGGAGGGAGGGGGGCAACGCAGAGGGGAGGGGNGGAGGCAAAGCGCCGTGCTTCTAAATCTCGCCAGGACTTTGAGGAAAGCAATATTTTGCATGTGCCAGTACGTAGCCGTGGTCTTGAATCCTGTCAGCACGTGCGAGCAGACGCAGGGGACATGGCAAGGTGCGGTCAAGTGTAGGTTGCCTTCGAATAGAGCCGCATCACTAAACTTAATAATTTTGAGACGCGAAGCGCAGAAAATGTTGGCAGGGCCAGCAGACTTCGAGGAACCAAAATTGCAGAATCGGTGTCGTTTTCACCCGGCGTGTGCCTTCAAGAAGGAAGCCTGACTCCACAACTTTTTGGGTGGCACAGTGTCGCGGTTACAGTTCCGATGCGCCACCACTTCGGCAGCTATGTTTTCCAGGCCCCAAGTATTGCTGCAAAAAAGGGCTCATGCGGTGGACTCAGCACGCATTAGAGCATGCACGTCATTCATAAAGTTGGGCCATGGATGGTCTGCGAACTCACAATGCTTTCGACAATGTTCGCACATGTTGGCAGTGGATGCAGCGAACTCTTAGCGCGTTAGACCATGCACGTCATTATGGTTGTGCCGTGGATGCTCATCAAGATTAATTCTTGGACCATATTGGGCCATGGATGTTGTGCACTCACGCCGCATTAGACCATGCTCGTCGTTATATGGCTGGGCCATGGACCATGGATGCTGTGAACTCACAGTGCATTACAGACCACACACGTCATTTTGGTTAGGCCATGGTCGCTGTGATCTACCACCGCATGTTGGGCCATGGATGTTGTGAACACACTGCATTAGACTCTGCTCGTCATTATGGTGGGTCATGGGTGCTGTGAACTCATGCACGTCACTATGGTTGGGCCAGTGTTGGGCCATAGATGCTGTGACGCCACAGCGCATTATAGACCATGTACGTCAATATATGGTTGGGCCATGGATGCTGCGAACTCATAATGCACTAGACTCAAGACCATGGACGTCATTATGGGAGCCATGCATGGATGCTGTGAACTCAGAATGCCCCTAGACCATGCACGTCAATTGGGCCATGGATGCAGTGAACTCAGAACGCATTAGAACATACACGTCAGTATGGTTGTATAGGGGAAAGTTTAAGGGCCATGATTGCCGTGAACTCACACCGTATCAAGTAATATACTACTACTGAGTTACTACTGCTAGTATACTGCTACTGGTATATTGCTGCTACTACTGCCCGGCCCCCGCCCAGCAGACTCACCTGACCCTGAAACAACAGACCCAGCAGACCCAGCAGACTCCGTGAACGCTTCCCTGAAAAGTCCGCCCGGCTGCCGCCCAGCAGACCCAGCAGACCCAGCAGACCCAGCAGTCTCAGCGAACGCTTCCCTGCAAAGTCCGCCCGGCCGCCGCCCAGCAGACCCAGCAGACTCAGCGAACGCTTCCCTGAAAAGTCCNCCAGCAGACCCAGCAGACCCAGCAGACCCAGCAGACTCAGCGAACGCTTCGCTGCAAAGTCCGCCCGGACGCCGCCCGGCAGACCCAGATGACCCAGCAGACTCAGTGAACGCTTGCCTGAAAAGTCTGCCCGCCCGCCGCCCAGCAGACCCAGCAAACCCAGCAAACCCTGAAAAGTCCGCCCGGCCGCCGCCCAGCAGACGCAGCAGACTCAGCGAACGCTTCCCTGAAAAGTCCGCTCATAGTAGCACTATACTATTTGTGACAGTATAAGTCTAGTAGCTGAACAAGGATCGGGACTTTCAGCGACTATTTGACGCGGTTGGGCTTCTTCGTGCATTCTTGTGTAAGCAGCACAGTCATGTCAAATAGCCCGCAGCAAGTGTCCAACACACCCGGGGGGGGNGGGGGGGGGGGGGGGCAGGGGGAGGAGGAGGATTAGGTGGAGGGTACCTGAGTTAACCCCCCATACGCCTGGGCCTGCGGCCTCGGCGGATAAGGATCTATAGTAAATAATATGGGTTCCGTATTATGGTAACTTAACATAATAGGGATCTATAGTAAATCATATGGGTTCCGTATTATGGTAACTAACATAAAATTTCTTAACAAGAACCCAGGCTTTGGGAGATCCGGCAGAGGCGGTTCTCTTCGATCAGATCCGTCCCCAGGACACCTTAGTATAGTACCCTATATAGTAGGATCCTTACTATAAGGACCCCAAGACAAGGTACCCCTAATGTTCGGAAACTCCAAACCCTGAAAAGAAAATAACCCCTATAGTAACCCTTTGAAGGAACCCTTAGTCAGGACATCGTTCAAGGCTCTCTGGGTGATTGCTGGCTGTTGTCCTGCCTCTGCTCTCTGGCCGACTACCCAAACCGCATCAAGGCCTTGTTTCCCTCCAAGCAGCTGAATGAAGAAGGCAAGTACGTGGTGCAGCTTTTTGACATCGGCACGGAAGCTTGGACGGAGACTACGGTCGATGAGTTCATTCCGTGCAACATAAAGAACGGAGTTGCGGTGCCCACCTTCGCCAGACCTATGGGTGAAGAGATTTGGGTGCAACTTGTCGAAAAAGCCATGGCCAAATTCTGCGGAAGCTACGGGGATCTCTCCGGAGGAGGTGTGGCTTGGGCATTCCAAGTTCTCACCGGTACGATTAATGTCTTGTCGTTTGAGAAGCTGTCGGAGAATAGTTGGAGAAGGCGTTTCATGCATCAGCAAAAGCAGTTGGAGCGTGGGGCGCGGAATCCCCGAAGCAGCTGGTGGAAATGGCAAAACAAGGACACGCACGACACGAACCAGCTCTTTGAGTTGCTCCAGAGCCACCGGCGTCAGGATCATATTCTATCCTGCATGATCGCCGGGGAATCGGAAGGGACCGAAACGGCCAAAAGCAATGGCCTGTACCTGAGGCATTACTATGCCGTCCTCAAAGTTGTGTCCGAGGCACAGGACGATGGTACGGAGGTCCATCTCATCTTGCTTCGGAATCCGTGGGGTCGTAATGAGTGGTCCGGAGACTGGAGTGACAGTAGCGAGAAGTGGGAGCAGAATCCGAACCTCATGGCCAAGCTCGACACGCAAGTTCGCCTTCACCTCAGTTGCACTGCTGTTTCACGTTGGGGACTCATTGCCTTGTCATCTTTCCGGTGGCTTGTGGATCATTGGGCCGAGGAAACGATGGAAGCTTCTGGATGAACTTCGAAGAGTGGGCCAGTATGTTCACGCTTGTAGTGGTTTGCCCTTCGTCTGGCAGCCCACCGCCAGATGATGCCGAGAGCTTTGAGGAGGCCCCCGAGTCAGACAATGTGATGTCAAGTTTCCTTGATGACTGACGACTTGCCGCAAGCCGTGCCGCTCATGTTTTAAACATGCGCGAGCTGGAAGATGCTGAGAAAAGCTGCACCCGTCGCATGGAACAGCTGAAGCATGCTGTTACGCTGTTCTTTCCAGCCTGCTAGTCGCTGCTAGTCTGCCAGTATCTGCCCGCTAAGGCCTCCTGTCCGTGGAGTCCACATTGCAGGCAGCACTTGATGGCTGGGAGCTTGACGGCCCCACTGTCCTGTTGAGGATCTGTGAAATGATGCATCGTACCGAAGCCACGTAGAGGCAGCCTACCGTAAGCTGTATGACTCTGTACGACTGTATGGTCTCTCACTTGATTTCACTGGCCAGCATTGGCCGGCTATTGGTAAGTCGGCAAAGCCGGTTCGGCAATCAGAACCTTTCATGTGCATTGCGGCCTTGTGATGTCCTGTCATGTCGTGCGGTCGTCGCAGCTCCACGCGATGCGATGCCGCAGAAGTGGCGCTCCCGACCGCGCCCGCGCGGCAGGGGGCGAGGCGGAGCTTCAGGCGCTCTGGGCGAGGGGGTGCCCTTTTATGCAACACGTCTCTTGGTACGGCCTCCAAAACCAAACGCATGCTGCTGTGCACAGGCTCCCGACACACGACACCGGAGAAGAGTTTGCGTGCGCAAGCATCTTGTCAAGTGAAGCCTGTTGTGATGCAGTGCATGGCCAAACAGAAACCACAAGGGCCACAAGGCTCTTTGAGGCTCTGACGAAGACTATTGCAGAGTTCGCGAAAAGCAAACAACTGAAACGAGCCATCAGCGCCTTCGAGGAGTTCGAGCCATTTGGTGGCAGCCCAATAGCGACGTATGGCGACGTGGAGTCTCTCTGAGATCCCGTCTTCGGTGCACCTTAGGAAGGAGGGGCTGCAGCCCAGCGTTTACACTTTCTCCAGCCTCATTAACGCGTACGTGCGCACCGCAGATCTTGCGGGAGCTTTGGAAGTCATGTCAACCATGAAGAAGCGCGGCATCAAACCTAATGTGAGAAGCTCGCCCGCACGGCCCTGGCCTGTCGGAAGCTGCATGCAGTGGCAATTGGCAGCCTTTCCGCCCCGACCTTCGCTGACTGTTTCGAGTCCGAGGTATCTTCACGATCCTGCTGAAAGGTTACAGCCAAGCAGGTGATCTGTGTGCAGCGCGGGAGCTTTTGGACGAAATGGTAGAGCAGGGTGTCGCGCCCGATGCTCGGGCCGTCAATGCCTTCTTTCGAGGACCGAGCCATCCAAACCTTACCCTCCGGCGGTTCTTGATTTGCTGTCCTTCTTCGCGAGAGGTTGCGTTTACCATGGTGACGTGCCGATGGCAAGCGAAGTGTTCAGTGAAATGGTCTAGAGCTGAGCCTTTTGATGCCGTGAAGAACTGGAATCTCCTGCCAATGAAGTGCAGCCGTAAGGAGAGCAGCTGGCAGCTCATCCCAGATTTTACAAGTCTGCGTTATGTCGTGCAGCTCTTTGGCCAGGGACTCCGGGTTAACACGATGAAGGACCGAAGCGCTGGCATGTAGTGCCATCATTTGTTACCCCCCGATCCACCGCACATGTCGGGTTCGCATTCTTGGTTTGTTTCTCCTTTCTGTACATACCTGTTACAGGATCTGATGCAGACACTTGCCGCAACGTTTGCACACGTAACGGTTTGACAGGTGTCAGAAGAGCTGCGTTCTTGCAGAGCACTGCCTGTTTGACTTGGTAAGGAAGCTGCAGAAGGCCACCCCGAGCATGCAAGACAGTGGGGCGAAGAAGATGGGCCAGCAAGCTTGTAAATTCTGGGCATCTGGAACCTGTACGAAGGCCACTACCGGCGTGTCGACCATATATGACCATATATGTTCGACAGAAACAGCGTGTTGGAATCAACTTGGCAGGGGGTCAACTGCAAGTTCAGCCACGATCTGGAAGCATCGCCTGAGATCCAGGCCTGAGCGTCAGCATGCGTGAGCTGTTCTGATCATGTCTTTAGGACGGCTTAGCCTCTTGGGCAGGAGAGGCTGCACCGAGAAAAGGCAGGTGCGATAGCTGCAATGAACCTATCGCTGGCCCATGCCGCGGCGATGCTTGGACGATGGGTCTTATGCCGGAGCGCACTCAACCGGGCAGAGGACCCGAGTAAGGATGGCATTTCCCAACGTCTCTCCTCATAGGTCTGCATAGAATTGCCAGGAGTTTTATTCGTCAGATGACGGCAGTGGAAGCCATGGCCTGTTTCAAGAGCTGAGTCGTGAAGAAGCCTCCAGAGAGATTCGACGGATATCCCGTTTCCTCCAGCAAGAACAGCAGCCTGAGCCGTATGCATTCCTCTGTCGCACGTTTCTTTTCGGCGACTTGCTCGAAGAATGATCCGGGGCATGAGTAAGGACTAATGACCAGTGATTATGACTGATTTGTGCTACAATGTCATTGGGAACTTTCCCTTTCGCCTTTGACGATTTTTCTTGACATGAGCACTTGTGCACACTGATCATCGTCATCGTCTTTCCTGCTCATGGTGTTGCATACCTGCACCCATGCTGTTTCCATACCTTCCTTCGTACTTGTTTTGTGTCTGACCTTGTGCACTTCGTCTCAACATCGAGCGTACGGTTGCGATACATTGGCAGGAATTTCGGTTGTTCACCTGCTGAGAAATTGCGTCACAGAAGATCACGGCTTGTCTCAGACTTGGACTCCTGCTTGCGCCGGTACTAGTACCTGTTGTCCTCTCGCACAGTACAATCATAGCCGTTAAATGGAGAACTTCGGGCTGGTTTCGGAGAGTCGGAGTTCCGGAGGTTCCTGACCGCAGTGTCGTGTCAAAGCCTAGATGCGTCTTCCGTAAAGGCTTCCAGGCTTTCGTCATTCGGTTTAGGGGCCGATTTCCGGGCAAAGCAAAAAGAAGGGCTCCATGCTTAACTATGTATTCATGTTTTATGTATGTAAGTAATTATATATATATACACGTATACATACGTACACACTTATTTACAGTATATATATATATATATATATATGTAAAATAAGGATATCTAGACAAAGACATGCCCCAAATGCACATGAACATATGTATATATATATATATACACACACACACATATATATATATATATATATAGAGACATACAGACATATAGAGACCAAGCGTAATCTTCGAGTTGCTTAGTCCTGTTGCGACTGTCGCCGTCGAGAGGGCCTCAGGGCATGCAGCTGTTTTTTGTGCAACGTGCTTCGCCACCCTGCCGCACGACAAAGACGTCATCCAGTGCTCACTTCTGCTGCAGCTGGTTCGAGAAGGCGTACGCTTCGAGTTGCTCAGTCCGGCTCCTGCTGTCGCCGTCGTGAGCACCTCAAGGCATGCAGCTGGTCCGGAACGGGTTTCGCCGCCTATTCGCAGGACAAGGAAGTCATCAAGTGCTCACTGTGGCTGCAGCTGGCAAGATGAAGCGTGCGCTTCCGGTTGCTCACTCCTGCCACTGCTGCTGCTGTCGCCGTCGAGCTTCTCACGGGCAGGGGCAAGTAATTAGTCACGCTGCCCGGCGATTGTAAAGTCAGGTTAGTCTTTGCCTCGCAGCCGTGGCAGGGCAAGAGGGAACAATACAGACATACACATGTATAGATTATAGATATGTGTATATATATATATATATATATGTATGTAGAGGGCGGCCGCCTGGGAGAGTGTGGCAAACGACCTGACGCCGAATCCGAATTCCTGAAGCCGCATTGCTTTAGGTGACGCCGAATTGTCTGACGCCACATTGTCTGACGCCGAATTGTGACGCCGAGTTGTTTCCTGACGCGGCATTGGGTGGTGACGACGAATTGTGAAGCCGCATTGGGTGGTGATGCCGAATTGCTGACGCCACATTATAGGTGGTGACGCCGAATTGTCGACGCTGCGTTAGGTGGTGACGCCGGATTGGTGACACCGCATGAGGTGGTGACAATTGCTGATGCCGCATTAGGATCATTAGGTGGTGGTGCCGAATTGGGTCGTGACGCCGGATTGTGAAGCCACGTTAGCCGAGGCCCCTGGATCTGATGCCAGAGCCAGGCCCTGATCCTGAGGCACACGCGCAGGGGTGCGCCATCCCTCAATCCTGGGGTCAGGAGCCATGGCTATACCCCGAAAGCCAGCAGACTTGCAGTTTAGGATTTAAGATTTCGGGTTCCCCATCCCTAGGGGTCAGGAGTCTTGAAGTGTTGAAGCTCTAGTTTTTGCACATGGTCGTGCAGGGTGTCCTAGTGTAGGAGCCGAAAAAAATTAATGGCTTTTCATGCAGCGCGAAAAAACAGTCTTGATGTTTTTATTTATATTCGTAAAAATTCCGACCTCGATATTGGAGACCTGGAGGGTGGGCCCGGGGCTCAGAGGTAAGGAGCTGTGTTTTGGGTTTAATCTGCGAGAAGCAACCTGCGTACTCCTTCTTAAGACCTAAGGCCTAAACTCCTGCAAGTCGTTGATTTGAAGCCTACACACCTACACCTTTTAGCCCCAAGCTCTACAAAGCCTACCGACAAGGGCTCAACTCTGACAGCCTGAAGTCCTCGAAGCCGTGATCCAGTTGTCTGAATTCAACTTAAAGCATGTGCCCCGAGTGGCGGTCTTTCGTGCGGGCTCAGTGGCCGTAGCTGGACATGTGCCGGAATGCGCTGATTGCGACAAAATGCACGGATTGCGCCGATTCCGCCGATTTGCGCTGGAATTGCGCCTATAAACTGATGGCGCGCCCCTGATTTTTTAAAAGCAGAACTCTGATTTTGAACTCAGGATAAGGCCTTGAATTGATGGTGCGCCCCTGATGTGTAAAAAAGAACCCTTACAGATCTTGATCTCCGAGGGTGGGGCCTTGGACTGATGGGGTGCCCCTAATTTTTGAATCAAAACCTTTACAGATCTTGAACTGGACTGATGTAGCTCCCCTGATTTTTAAATCACAACTCTTACAGATCTTGAACTCCGAGGGTGGGGCCTTGGACTGATGGAGCGCCCCTGATTTTCAAATCAGAACTGTTATAGATGTTGAACTCCGAGACAAGGGCCTTGGACTGATGGGCACCCCTGACTTTTGAATCAAAACTCTTATAGATCTTGAACTCCGAGGGTGGGGCCTTGGACTCATGCGCACCCTTGATTTTGTAAATCAGAACTTTTACAAAGCCTTGAACTCCGAGGGTGGAGCCTTTGGCTGATTGGGCTCCGCTGATATCGAAATCAGAACTCTGAAGGGCCTTGGAGTGATGGGGCGCCCCTGATTCTTAAATCAGAACTCTTGTAGATCTTGAACTCCGAGGAAAAGGCCTTGGACTGATGGAGCGCCCCTGATTTTTAAATCAGAATTTTTTACATCTTGAACTCTGAGGATAGGGCCTTGGATTGATGGAGCGCCCCTCATGTTTAAATCAGAACTCTTGTAGATCTTGAACTCCAAAGATATAGAGCCTTGCACTGATGGTGCGCCCCTGAGTTTACCAACAGAACTCTGATAGATCTTGACCTCTGAGGATAAGGCCTTGGACTGATGAAGCGCCTTGGTTTTTCAATCAGAACTCTTACAGATCTTGAACTCCGAGGGTGGGGCCTTGGGCTGATGGAGCGCCCCTGATTTCTAAATCAGAACTCTTATAGATGTTGAACTCCGAGAAAAGGGTTTTGAGTCAGAACTCTTATAGATCTTGAACTCCGAAGGTGGGGCCTTGGACTTATGGGGCACCCCTGATTTTTGAAACAGAACTTTTACAAGCCTTGAACTCCGAGAGTGGAGCCTTTGGCTGATTGGGCTCCCCTGATTTCCAAATCAGAACACTTACAAAGCTTGAAGGCCGAGGAGAGCCTTGCACTGATGGGGCGCCCCTGTTTTCAATCAGGACTCTCACAAGATTTGAATTCCGAGGAGGAGCCTTTCACTGCCTGGGGCGCCCTTGATTTTTAACCAGAACTCTCACAAACCTTGAACTCCGGGATTAAGCCTTGGACCGGTGGGGGCGCCGCTGATCTAATGAGGACGCCTACGGTTCTTCTGACCGAAGATACAGAGTGAGCCATTTCATGCCATTTTCACACGTGCTCCTCCCCTCACTAAGGAGATCTAAGGAGCAGGTATGGAGATGGAGTTGGGGGTGGGTTGTTTTGGTCCTGTGGACCACACAACCAATGGACGGTTAGGCGCACACCACTCACAATCCGAACTCTTATACAACTGGATCTCCCAGGATGAGCCTTGGACTGATGGAGAGCCCTGATTTTAACATCGGATCTCTCGCGGAACCCATGCTCAGTAAACTGTCATGCGAGTCATGCATGTGACGCTGCCCTCGCATTCTGCTCGTGGCCTCGCAATACGTCTGCGCCTACCTGGACCGTAGCCTCGCAATGTGTCTGCTGAAGCCGTCTTCGCCACCCCAATGCGTCTTCGCAATTCGTCTTCGCCTATCCGCAATGCCTATCCAGTGTGTCTTCGCAATGCGTCTGCGCCACCCAATGCGTCTTCACAATGTGTCTTCGCCTCCCAAGGCGTCTGCGCCTTCCAATGCGCCGTCACCCAATGCGTCTCTGCGCCTGCTAATGCGTCTGCGCCTATTAGGCCTTTTTTGACGAATGCGTCTTCGCAATGCGGGTGCGTCTTCAGGTCGTTCGCCACATTCCGCCAGGACGCCGCAATGTACATATATATATATATATATATACGGATATCTAGATATCTAGATATCTAGATATCTAGACAACTAGATATCTAGATATCTAGATACCTAGATATCCAGATATTTAAATATCTAGATATCCAGATATCTAGATATAGATAGAAATATCGATATAGACAATAGATAATATAAACTATAGATAATATAGATAATAGAGATAATAGAGATAATAGAGATAATAGAGATAATAGAGATGATAGAGATGATAGAGATAATATAGATAATGTAGATGATATGGATGATATAGATGATATAGATAGTATAAATAATATAGACAATCTAGATAATAAAGACAATATGTTGCAACAACCCATGCATCTATGTAGTGTGTGTCTCTGTGAAAGCATGCCTACAGAAAGCATGCAGGCATGCTTGCATCAAAGAAGGCATGGACGATTCGTGCCCCGTGGTCACCCGAGGCAGCACGCCGTGTGCAGAGAAAGCTGAGCTGGCGCAGTGGTGTGTCGACGAGCTTGTTCGTTCATTCGGACTGGGAAGCATGGCGACATTAAGCGTATTTTGCGCTGCATCACAAGCACGTGTAAGATAGTGCATGATGACGTAATCTGGCATGAACAGCTGTTTCACCCGTTGCATCAGCGAATGGCCATGCTGGTGTCGCATACGAAAGCTCCCAGTAAGCATCTAGCACAAGCGACAAAGTTCTTGGCTGCATGGCTTGATGCGTTGCTGCCCCTGCAAAGGAGAGGTGCTCCAGCGGGCGGGCCTTTCAGAGGAGGATGCGCTTGCATCCTTCCGCGGCTGCTTTTCGAAGAAGTTGCGTCTGCGCAGTTGCCAGATTTTTGCGTCGGGCCTCTGTGGGAAGAGGACGTCGTTCGTGTCCGCGAGTGGTCTTTAAGACGGGACAACCAGAGATGATGGCGAAAAACGGTGAGAGACTCGAAGACAGAGAGAGAGGGAGAGGGGAACAAGCCTGTCCTCAACCCCGGAAGGGGACGTACAAACTTGTCGCTGCGGGCCGTTGCGGGGTAGGCCTTCGCGCCATGGCCTAGGTCCCCAAAAGCCCAAGCAAGAAAGCACGCAAGCAAGCAAGAGAGCTGAAACGGAGCCTGTAGCTTTCCAACCACCCCTCTTAGCATGCAACCTCACTTCGAAATTTATGACAAGGGCACGTGTGTGCGCGGAGCTGGTGCGAGTGTGTTGCTCTTGAACGGTGACAAAAAGCAGAATCTACATGGGGTCTTCCGTGGCCGTATATATACAGAGAGCAGCTGCAACAGCTTTGGAAGATTGGCCGCTGGTGTAACTATCACACTGCCTGCGGATCGCCAGTCGTCCCCTAAGCCCGGCAGGAAGAAAGATAAGTTGGTCAGGGGCAGAGAGTGGTCTGACATGCAGTGCTCCATTAAAATGGCTTCCGAATCAAGCAGCTGAATGGCTACTTCTGCCTCTCCCTCGCCCTCTCTCTCTCTTTCGCAGTCTCAGTCTTAGTCTGAGTCTCAGTCTCAGTCTGAGTCTCAGTCTCCGTCTCTCTCTCTGTCTCAGTCTCTCTCTCTCTGTCTCACTCTCGCTCGCTCTGTCTCAGTCTCTCTCTCTCTCTCTCTCTCTGTCTCTCTCTGTCTCTCTCTGTCTCTCTTTGTCTCTCTCTGTCTCTGTCTGTCTGTCTGTCTCTGTCTCTCTCTGTCCCTCACTCGCTCAGTCCCGCGTCGTCCAATGAACTCAATATGCTGTCGTCGCAGAATCCCAATGCTTCCGTCAGGAAGACTCATCACAGCGATCCGTCCCTGCCCTTGAAGATGGAGATCTGCTCTGGGAATGGTGATTGGGTCTTGGTCTAAGCTTTTGTCGAACAGAGGAAGGTTCTGATAGCCATTGCACCCAAGGTCGTGGCTCAGGCCAAGGCTACCGCGTGCTGTTGTAAAGCTTCTCATTCTCAGGATCGGTCGATCGATCTGTCCATCTATCTGTTTGTCTTTGTACAGGTATATATATATACACATATACACACATAGATATGTAGATACCACTCTCTCTCTCTCTCTATGTGCATGTGTAAATGTATGAGCGTATACGTGTGTGCATATATACCTATATATACATACATGTATGGCAGATCTGAGTAGCTTTCTAAATTAGGGTACCTTTGATTCTTTTTTTCACGAGAGTGCTGTACTATTCGATTTGGGGAATCTGTTTGTATTTATTTTTATATTTATATGTATATTTATATTTATATTTTATTTGTATTTTTATTTATATTTTTGTTTGTATTTATATTTATACATCTATCCACACATACACGCACGCACAGATTTATATCTAGATCTATCTATCTATATGTATATATATATATATATATACATAAGTATGCATGTATGTATGTATGCATGCATGCCCGCATGTATGCATGTATGCATGTAGCACGTGCGCATGCAGGCATGTACGCACGTAGCACGTGCGCACGTACGCACGTACACACGTATGCAAGTATGCAAGGATGCAGGGATGCATGGGTTGGATGCATGGATGCATGGATGCATGCATGCATGGATGCATGGATGCATGGATGCATGGATGCATGGATGCATGGATGCATGGATGGAGGGATGGAGGGATGGAGGGATGGAGGGATGGAGGGATGGAGGGATGGAGGGATGAAGGGATGGATGCATGGAATGCATGAAATGCATGGAATGCATGGAATGCATGGATGCATGGATGCATGGATGCATGGATGCATGGATGCATGGATGCATGGATGCATGCATGCATGCATGCATGCNTGCATGGATGCATGGATGCATGGATGCATGGATGCATGGATGCATGGATGCATGGATGCATGGATGCATGGATGCATGGATGCATGGATGCATGGATGGATGGATGGATGGATGGATGGTTGGATGCATGCATGCATGCATGCATGCATGCATGCATGCATGGATGGATGGATGGATGGATGGATGGATGCATGGATGCATGGATGCATGGATGCATGGATGGATGGATGGATGGATGGATGGATGGATGCATGGATGGATGGATGGATGGATGCATGACATTTAGCTATATATACATATATGCTTATATGCATATGTTTATGTGCATTTGATCTCGGAAGTCTGTGCGCTTGGAAGGCTGAGCACGGGCTGGCCAATTGGATGGCGCTGGAGCTGCGGCACGATCGTGTGCACCAGATTTTCAGCCGCCTCCCGGCAGCAGCTGTTCTGTATATCTCTCTTGAAAGATTTGTTTCCTGCCAAGCAAAGATAGCAAATCAACTCGGTGAGTTTCAGCGTTAAGGCGGGTTGCCATGGGTTGCCCATCGATCCGATTTCCGGCTCAGACTTCCCCAAGTTACATCCAGTAAACGCCATGCGGCGGCGTGTGCATGAGCAGGAGGCAACTGCAACTGCGCCAAGCACGGATGCCGAGGAACCAGAGACGAAGGTTCACGGTGAGCTCTTGGGACAGAGCTTCATGCTGACGAAGTCCATGATTCTTCGGCTTTTGGGCCTGATGTATTTTGTCGCCTTCAAGGTGGCTGCCGATCAGAACCTGGCATTGATGGGTTCGCAAGGATTGACCCCCGTTGCACATCGCTGGGAAGAGCAGAAGAAATCAATGACAGCTCTCCAAGGTTTTCAGGAGGCTCCAAGTGTCTTCTGGTTCGTAGAGCTGAGTGATCAAAGCATGCAGTTGCTTAGCTACTCCGGGCTTGCATGCAGCCTCGCTATGATGATGGGGCTTCACTCCTCCATTCTTGCTGCAGCTCTCTGGCTGTCCTATTTCTCTATTGTCACTTCGGCTGAGGAAACCGCTTGGTACAGGTACGGCTGGGAGAGCCAGCTGCTTGAAACAGGCTTTCTCGCAGTTTTCTTATCATCCCCTATAGATTTGTCGGCGAGCCCATCACTGCCAGTTCTCTGGCTCTTCCGCTGGCTTTGCTTCCGAATCTCTACTGGTGCTGGTCTGATCAAAGTGCGAGGCTCAAGCTGCTGGACAGACCGTACTTGCTTGTGGTATCATTTTGAGACGCAGCCGAACCCATCACCTTTGTCCTTTCTGTGGCACTTCTTGCCTCGAGGCATCTTGTCAGCCGGAGTGGATTTGGACATATGTGTCCAGTTGTATGCAGCGTGGTTGGTCTTAGTTCCTGGCTGGGGTCCCCTTCGATATGTGAGGCGCCTTGGTGGGCTCATCCAGGTCTTCTTCATGCTCAATATTGCCATGTCCGGAAACTTCTCGTTCCTGAACCACTTGACTATAGTGCCAGCACTTGCATGTTTGGACGATGATTGCCTCTCGGTGTTCTTCTGTACGCATCGGGCGGCCAAAGCCCGCCCTGGCCCTGCTACAAGCCGGCTGCGCATCGGTGGCCTCGTCCGGTGGACGATTGACCTAGCTCTCGTTTCGATAATTGCATATCTCTCCGTACCTGTGGTCCAAAATTTGTTGCAGTCGGAAGGAAGGCGACAGATGATGAATGCTTCGTTTGGAGCCTTTCGGCTTGTGAACACATATGGCGCCTTTGGGAACGTTGGACAGGAGCGCTATGAGGCTATTGTTTCGGTTTCACACGACAAGAGGAGCTGGCATGAACTGGAGTTCCCGTGCAAGCCTGGCAGCCTCACTCGTCGTCCATGTCTGTGTGCTCCTTACCACTACCGGCTCGACTGGAATATTTGGTTTCTAGGCTTCAAGCCTCACCAAGTATACCTGGAACGACGTGAAACTTGGATGTGGTCGTTTTTGGCCAAGGTCTTGGAGGGGGATGCGACGGTGCTTAGCCTGTTGACGCCGGAGACGGCTGTAAGCAAAGCATATTTCCCGGACGGACCTCTCAACGATCGAAAATTGCCCAAGTTTGTGAAAGTTGACATGTGGAGATACCGAATGCGTGCTCCACTCTGGGTCATTGCAGGGGAGTATGCGCAAAATGGTGCAGCCGTATGGTGGGAGCGGGAGAAAGCAGAAGCCTTGATCCCACCTCTCGAGAGGAATTACACGGTGCTCGTGCGGATGCTGCAGCACACAGCGATTTGAGCTCGGCTCGCCGCAGGTCGCATCAGAAAGCTCAGTACATGGCTGTGAAGTGTGTTTGAGCATCTTACGAACAGCAGCTGGAGGTGTCAGAGGTTTGCAGACTGTGTTAGACTGTGTCTACTGCACTTCCAGTACGCACCAGAGCTAGTCTAAGTTGTTAGACTCTGTAAAGCTTCGCGTTGCGAGCAGAATGATAGCACCAAGGAATGGTTTTCCGCAAGGCCCGGCTGCCTGTCGGCAGGGGCTTCCTCGTGCAGAAAGTTCCTGGTGTTACCAAGTTTCTAGGCACAGAATCTTTGTCTTCTCCGTGGTGATGCTGGGCGAATTGTCCCAGTGCACATGAAGCCAGCATCGGTGCAGCTCGGCAGTCTCAAATCGACGGTACTGGCTGGCACTTGACATCTTCGGCATTTTTGCGTCCTTTAGCGATGGCCTGCCCCGGAGACTGCACGTATCACGGAAATCATGCATTTGGGGCTGCCTCGCTGAGATCGCACATCTTCATCAACTTCCCCGAGCCACCTCACTTTTCAGGACACGGAATGCTTGGACGGTGATGGGTCGAGGGCTTGTCTTGCTTCAAAGCTGTGGTATTGCAGAGAGCACGTTGAAAGGAGACGAGGCTGCAGAGAGCAAGAGTGAGCTGTTGACGAGCGGCTTCTTTTCTCAGCTTCCAGCCGCAGTCTGGGACTTGCCCTTTGTGCAGTCTCTCAGCTCCAGAAGCATCTCAGGCTCCACCGCGTGTTGCAGCAGCATGGCAAGCTCACGATCCTGTCCGACAACTGGAGGCCCGGAGCGGAGTGCAGAAGCTCCTCCGTGTCATGTCGACGGCTGCATGTCGGCAACGCTAGCTGCTCGCTGCTGGCTGGCTAGAGAAAACGAGAGAGAGTGTGCGAGCATGCTGCAGCTTCGTTAAGGCGACACCACATTCCGTTTTCTTGTGGCCCAAGTCTCACTTGCGAGCAGGTGTTCACTGCACGACATGGACAGGGCAAAGCCCCAAAATTCGCATCGCCTCCTAGCAGTCGCTCCACCCACAGCGTGATGGATGAGGGCGCAAATTTTCAGCCCAGAAGGTGAGGCACAAGACGACGAAGGCGATGGACACGAGGATCTTCCAGAGGAAGTTAACGACGAGACACTTGATGATCTGGACTTGGCAGCAGATGTCTGCGAGGATGCTCAAGCAGCTTGGGAAGCCTTCCTGGAACACTATCCATCTCGGCAGGCTGCGGGCGAGGCCATCTTTGCTTCGGTTTTCGATGTAAACCCCAGTTTGCAAGTCTTCTTCAAAACGCCCACTTCCGTATTGTCCACGAAATTTGTGAATGGCTTCTCCTCTGTCGTGTCGAACGCTGGTGATCCGGCCTCTTTGAAGCCTCTGGTGGAGACGCTGGGCTTTCAGCACATGGATTTTGATATAAATCGACAGAAGATCCAACACTTTCGCGATGCTATCGTGGATCTTCTTGAAATGGATCTGGGGGGCACAGTAACAGCAGCTGGAAAGTACGGAATAGCGGTCCTGATCAACTACGTCGGCGGTGCATGCATGTTTATTCGAAGAGAGTATGCGGTTCGTGTGCGGATCATTCATTCCTCTTGGGCGACGGCTACGAAGTCGGAGGAGCCCGAAGAGGAGCCGGAGAAGAAGCAGGAAGGGTCTCAATCTCCTGAGGACGACGAAGAGAATCCAGAAAATTCCCAGGCTCAAGCACAAGGTGCAGAGGGTGCTGGCAATGCTGCAAGTGTTCCGACAGGCTTCTTTGACGCTCAGATTTTCCAGCATCATCATAAGTTGTTAAATGTGACGTCAGAATGTTCGAACCATAGATCACCATGTCGCGTTGACTCGGACCGCCACCACTACAGGAAATGTTTATGTTCAATGCGGCTGTAATGGGGTACAACTCAAGTCAGCATTGGATGGACTTGATACTTGAGCAGCTTGACAACATTGCGACCAAGCTGCAAAGTATCTCTACCTCTCGGGTAGACCTAGCATGCGCCGATGCGGCAGTATGAGTTGTTTAGCCGCCTTGCAACCATTTGTGCAGGTGAAGAACATTGCCAACACCGCCCGTGTGCAGGAAGAGTGCAGCACGCTAGCACTCAGAGTGGACAAGTTCTCCGCGCAGGTGGAGTTCAGGGAATTCAAATCGGTGGCCATGTCTTCGCTCAAGGCCTGCGTGCCGGATTGGGGTGACGATCATGAGGTCGCCTGGGACTGGCTATGGGGCCATTTGGACAGAATGCTTACGGAGTTGCGTGGCAAGCCATCGACACATACGAGGCGGCTCGGCAAGTTCTTGGAGAACCTGTCGGAAGAAGATGCCCAGCAAGTCCGGGAAAGTGTTCACCAAAGCTTCTTCGAGCTGGCTCCTGCGGGCCAGGACTATTTCAAGCAGTCGAACACACGGCTTTACTTCATCTCCCAGATGGTCATCGATCTGAGTCTTCGGCTTTATGAGGAGCCCGAAGAAAGCATCCGACAGATCTCGGAGCTTGGTCTGAAGCACGTGGGTTTGTCCATCCCCACCGAGTTCTTCCCACCTTTCGTGACGGCTGCCACTATGGCCTTCTCGAAGGTCTCGACGTCGGAGGCCATCACGGAAGCTTTCCGCTGGTCCATCGCACTCATCGGTAAAGTCCTGGCCAGAACTGTCATTGAAGGCGGGGTCAAGAAATTAGGGCCATTAGCGTTTAGGGTCCCTCAACCCTAAACCCCAAACTACCGTCCTAGCCAGGCGGGAGGCAAAAAAAACCCTATTGGCCAAATGTGATGCTGTAGTCGACTGTTGCTTCGAGGTACCCTGCAATGCGGGTTTTGTCCTTGCTAGGTGGGAGGGAAACAACACCAAGAACCTCGTCTGGCAGTGTCCGAGTGGCGAGAGCGTAAACCCTAAACCCGAAGCCCCTTATGGCTCAAGCGCGCCTTTCGCACGAACCACAGTCGCCGATCGCCAACCTGGACGCTCATCAGACGATGTCAACTACTGTCAAAGTCCTGGGTGCCCTTGGCTTGATGACAACCCTTGGTCTCGGCTTCGTGGCACCGCGCCCAACAGCGCAGAAGCCACATGCCTTGTCTCATGCCACAGTGGATGNGCTTGATGACAACCCTTGGTCTCGGCTTCGTGGCACCGCGCCCAACAGCGCAGAAGCCACATGCCTTGTCTCATGCCACAGTGGATGCAAGAGTGCAAAGTGCAAACATCACAACAGGCTCTTCTGCCATGTATGGTGTTGCAGTCCTGGCTACCGCAGCAGCTGGACTCTTGGCCCGTGCCTCGCGCTCCAGAAGTGCAGCATGGGCGCAGCCGTCGCATGGCAGAAAGTTCGAATACTCCATGCAGAAGGATTCACATGCGGATTACGAGTTCATCAACGAGGTCGGCTACTTGCCCGATGGCACGCCGTTGAACAAGGCCGGCAATGCCATCAACCATCCCGAGACCATCGGACCGGATCCACACACGCCGGGATCGCCACTGCCTCGGGCCATCTTCACCAACTCCGTTGGCTACCTCCCTGATGGAACACCTCTCAATGCAGCAGGCAACGCCGTGAACCATCCTGAGACCATGCAGCCGGATACACANGGATCGCCACTGCCTCGGGCCATCTTCACCAACTCCGTTGGCTACCTCCCTGATGGAACACCTCTCAATGCAGCAGGCAACGCCGTGAACCATCCTGAGACCATGCAGCCGGATACACACATTCCCGGTTCGCCGTTGCCGCCGTCCTTCTACGCTGCCGACACGGGCTACCTGGTGGATGGCACGGACATGTCCGTGGCTGGCAACCTCTCTGTTCAAGGCGGGGCACCTGCGGCNCACATTCCCGGTTCGCCGTTGCCGCCGTCCTTCTACGCTGCCGACACGGGCTACCTGGTGGATGGCACGGACATGTCCGTGGCTGGCAACCTCTCTGTTCAAGGCGGGGCACCTGCGGCTGCACCAGCGGCTGCGCCTGTACCTGGCGCAGCAGCTCCTGCCGCCATGCCTGGCATGTCGGTCTCAATGCAAGAGGTGGAAAGTGCCCAGAAAGCGTGGGGAGATGCCATCAAAAACATTTCAAGGACCTATATCCGAACCTTGAAAACTCTGAGCCCATCCCATAGTGTAAGAAAGAATCTAAAGGCTGCTGCGCGAGGTCGATGCATCCTAGAGTCCTGGAGTTCTAGAGTTCAAAGCTCCAGGACCTACTTGGACGGCGGGGATTATGTGGCAGTGGCCGCAAACGCAGCAGGAGAGCTTTACGGATATGGCCACGGAAATGTGCTTTTCAAGCCGACGAAAGCTTCGGATGTTCAATTCCGGCCTGAGGCGGGTCAGGCCATGTCCTACTTCGTAGGCGGCGACGCTGTGGAAGGTGGAATTTCTGAAGACCACGGCTTTGCAATCAACGGCGGCAAGGGTTGGTCTGATGTGGTCTTCAACAACCATCAGATAGACTTGAACGGTACTGTTGCCATTGCGATGGGCAACTATTGCTTCACTTCGGCATCAGACGGCAGCATCAGCAAGGTGGAATACACTTTCGGTTACAAGAAATGCCAGGACATTGGGAGTCTCTGAAAAAAGCACTGGGGTGCCGGCACATAAAAGCAGATAACGGAGCCGCATGAGAAATACATATATAAATGTGACAGAAATGTCGAATATGATCATGAGATGACTTAATCAGGAGAGAACCAGAGACAGCAACCGCCAAGAAACAGAAGGACATAGAGGAGCATGGTAGGAAGCAACAAGACACTCCGGGAGATATCAGGCAATACCTAGATCAACAAGAGTTAAAACCAGGTTTAATCGCCGAATGACCGCACATCTCGGAGGCATCAGGAAACGAATCGGTAGGATCTGCCAGGCTGCTAATCACTATGAATGATATGAAGCAGGAACACTGAAGCATCAAGGTATGCTTCAGAAACCGTAGGATTTCTGGCAACTGAGTTTGTGCGCTATAAACTTCTCCGGAGCTTCAAAACTGAAGCTTGAAATTTCTTTGGCCTATGACCTGGGCAAGTATTAATAACGTTGAAGCCCGATGCCAAGGAACCGCCAGTAACTACTGATGATAAATGAACTTTGACGGACGGCGACAAGGCAGAATACAGGCTGGCCGGTAGACAAGGAATCGGGGAGTGTGGTGGGTGCGGAGCGCATGTGTCATCTAACAGCATTCCTTCGAGGCCCTTGTACAACCACTCGGTGCCCCTGCCTCCTTATATGGGAACTTGATGCCAGGATGGCAAAGTTCGTATTTGCCTTCACCACTCATCAGTTCCATACCAGGGAGCCGGCTTGTCAGTCACAATGGAAGAGGTGAAGGCTGCCCAGAGAGCGTGGGCAGATGCGATCAAAAACATTTCGAAAGCATATTTGGATGGGGACGACTATGTGGCAGTGGCCACTCGTGCCGCCGGCGAACTGTATGGTTATGGCCACGGTAATGTCCTCTTCAAGCCAACCAAGGCAAAGGACATGCAGTTCCGCCCGGAAGCAAGCCAGGCGTTGTCCTACTTTGTAGGGGCTGACGCCGTGACGGGTGGCATTTCCGAGGACCACGGCTTCGCAATCAATGGCGGCAAAGGTTGGTCAGATGTGCTGTTTGACAACCACCAGATCGACTTGAATGGGAATGTTGCCATTGCCATGGGCAACTACTTCTTTGCCTCTGCCGAGGATGGAAGCATCAGCAAGGTGGAATATACTTTCGGGTACAAGAAGTGCCAGGACATCGGGCGTCCCTGAAAAAGCACGGTCGAGTGAAAGTTGTATGGGGTTTCTTCAGAGGTTCTTGTCGCCGATTCTGTAGCTCATCCCTGTCAGGATGGTCAGGTGCGCGTTTGTCTCCACCACTCGTCATTGCCTTATCAGGGTTCTCCAACACCCGAGGCTCTCAAACAAGCGAATCTGCATGGATGAGCTCCATTTCCGCTACCGACAAAGCAGTGCGCTAAGTGTCGGTGATACAGGGGCACTCGGTGGCACTAGATAGGTCGCATGCCGTGACAAAGAGTCAGGCATGCGGAGTGAGGAAAGGTTTGGAGCTGCCCCATTGCATTGTTGCTGTCATATGAACTATTCAAGCTGGCAGCGACACAGTGCGTCGCGACTCCTGATTCCTTTGGCCGGTGGGCATTTGTAAGAGCGGAGCTCGATCGCATGCCAAAGGCCAACATTTCCTCCTCATGTTTCGATTAAAGAAGCCACAGTCGGAACTGTGTACGCCTGTACGTTCAACTTTGTATGAACATGTCTATGTGGGAAAGACATGTACATGTATGCTCACATCGAGACATAACGTGTAACAGGCAGTTCAAACGGCACCGAGAAGACTGTAGGTACAAGGAACAGCAATCAACATGCGAATAGACAGGCGAATCAATGACTAAATCAAGGACTGAACTGAATGAGTAAACGATTAGAAAACGTGCAATGTAGCAAACACTGACACACACACACACACACTTTTTATCTGTACTGTAAATGGCAAGTATGCACATGATACGTCTACTTGCTGCGTTTGTATCTGTATATGCATGTGTTTGCCAGTGTTCATGTGTATATGTGTGTATGTGTATGTACTGTATGTGTATGTGTAGATGTATGTTAATTGTATGTATATATATATATGTATACAGGTATATAGATGCAAGATGTATATATGTACACATGTACCAAGATACATTGAATAGTCACAAGTCTGTCTATGTGTATATAGGTAAGGATATACTGTATACCTGTACATTGTATGTATATATGTATACATGTATATACGTATATATGTATATATGTACAAAGGTATAGGGGTATACAGGTATACACGTATATAGGTATGTATGTATATATGTATATATGTATATATGAATATATGTATATATGTATGTATGTATGTATGTATGTATGTATGTATGTATGTACATATCTGTATATGTATATATGTATATATGTGTATATGTATATATATGTATATATATGTATATGTATATATGTATATATGTATGTATGTATATATGTATATATATATTTATGTACATATGTATATATGTATATAGGTATATAGGTATATAGGTAGTATATGTATATATATGTATATATATACATATGTGTATGTATATGCATATGCACTCGTGTTTGTCTGTGCATATGCATATATGTACAGATGTATATGTGTGTGTATGTGTATACATGTAGAAATGTATATGTGTGCATACGTATATATGCATGCGGGTGCATCAAGGTGTCTATGAGTAGATGTGTGTGCATACACACATGCATATATACACATACATCCGTTCATACGTATATATATATATATGTGTATATGTGTACGTGTGTATATACATATATACAGGTCTGTATGCATGTACGTGGGCATGTGTATATGTATCTTTGTGTATGTGTGTATATATGCATATGTATATGTATGTATGTGTATATACATATTTGCATATGTATTTTTCGTATATGTGTATGTGTATGAACCTCTGCATGTATGTATTAATGCATGTATGATACATGTATGTATTTATGTATGTTTGTACAATTCTGTATATCAACAAGTCACTTTCTACGTCTATATCTGTATCTTTATCTATATCTATACCTATCTCCCGGCATATAGATATATGCATGTATATATGTGTATGTCTGTATATATGTATGACTTTATGATTATGAATGTACATGATTATGTATGCATGCATATGTATATACTCATGCGCACGCAGTGGATATGGGCAGGTGCACATGTACACCAGCCGACCTATGCCATCTCTCGTGACTCCGACTGTGGCTATCACCGTCAGGAAGCATTTAACTTGAGGCGAAACTGGCTTCATCCTGGCGTGCTGCCACGGAACTTGCCATTGATTCGATTTTTCCTGAGTCTCGGTCGACAGCTCTCACAGCTATCGGTGCGGACGAGGTCCCACAGCATCAGTAGTGGATATTGCGTGCAGAAAAATCAGCGGCATTATCGTTTGGAGGGTTTTAGCCCTGTCAGGCACAATAGAGTGGACTGCTTGTTGGCCATGGTAAACATCAAAGCATGAGAATTCGGCTGACAAAATCCTGGCCATTCTGTTTAGTGAGTGCGTGTGCCATCAGATGTGTCTTGTTCTCGGAGACTTGGGACCAAAGTTTTCTAAACTGTGTGGGCACGGTAATGACACATTTTACTCCACAATGTCTTTCAAAGTCTGCAATTCCCTGGTGTCTCGGCGCAACAGCAACAGACCACGACCAGGTCATGAGTCCTGCAGTTTCAGACAATGGTGGCCATCTCAGTGCGTTTCAGCTTGTGGCTTCGCCACGACTGCGTCTCGACTTCTGCAGGTCAACGAGCCCCTGGACGTGGAGATGACCCACATCTCCCAGCTTTATCGTCTGCCTTTTCTGAGGGTGGTACGATCGTGTCGGTGTCTTGTTATTTCATCGTTGCATTCGAACCTCCGAGCCTGTTTTGAAAACATGCCAGAGAAATTTCCGGCACGTGTCTGGTGCACAAAAATCGCGTCTTGCGCCACGCATACCACTGATTTCTGAAATCTCAAGCATGCTTGGGGGTGCACAAAACGCGCGTCCGCAAGTCACACAGAGTGCAGAGAGCATGACTTGGGCACAGAAGAAGAATCTTGTTGCCGACTGAAGCCTTTGATGTATTTGTGAAGCTTCCTGTCACCCGTTTGTTGCATTGAGAGGCTTTCCTGTGGATTGGCCGTTCCCTGAGTGGCAAAGTTCAGATGCTTGGATGCCAAATCACGCCTGCCCTTGACAGCGGCCATCCGAAAGCTTGGCAGGTAAACGAATGGCAGGTCGTTTGTCTGAGGCCGTAGCTTTCCAATATCAGTGAGTGGACGTGATCGGGCCCATCTTTGAGTGGCAAAGTTCAGATGCTTGGCTGCCAAACATCACGCCAGCCCTTGACAGCGGCCATCCGAAAGCTCGGCAGGTAAATGAATGGCAGGTCCTTTGTTTGAAGCCGTCTCTGACATTCGACTTTCCGATGCTGACAAGACGTCACGCCTGCCCTCTGCAGTCGCCATCGGCAAGCTCGGCAGTTAAATGAATAGCAGGTCTTTCGTCTGAGGCGGGAGTCAGATGGATGAAGAAGGGGGCAACCCACGGAGCTCTGCGCAGACAGCATTTGAAGGCCAGGCTGTGAGAAGTTTCAGTTGGTTAGCCGTGTCCGAAAATGCAAAGTAATTGCCTGTCTGTTGCGCAGGGAGGCGGCAAGAATTCTAGATTCTAGCATGTCATGGCAACAATCGCAGGCACAACCACCCTCATCATTATCGCGCGGATCTGAGAAATCCACCTGACATGTTTTATGTTTTGTCCCTCTGAGTGTCCTGTTGGGTCGGAGCGGGCGACTAGCCGGGCTGGTGGCGGAGTTGGCGGAGCCGTGTGGAACCCTTGGCACTTCCTTCCATGGAGGTCATGCCCTGTGGTTGGGGGTGCTTGCGCCGCTCCGGCTATGAGATGGAGGTCATGCCCTGTCTTATGGCTCTGGCGGCGCACTGTTCCTTCGGATTGTCGGTTTGTGCGCGATGGGGCGGCGGGACAGGGAGCTGAGCTGAAGTTTGTACGCCTCGTTGTTGCAAGCAAGTTCCTTTGCCAAGGTTTCCGAAGAGCGTCCACCGAAGCGGAAGAGGCCAGAGATTTTTTGCACTGCATGGGCTCCACTGGACGCAGAGACATGCGAGACGTTGCATGCACCGACACGCAGTCGGAGACACAGACAGAGAGACACACCCACCCACACCCACCTTGTCAACACCTTGTACAAGAGCGTGAAAGAGTAAGGAACTGCTCCTGCAAGGCTTTGTGAAGCGAAGGGCTCCTGTCAAGGACAACAAAAGGACAGATCGCATTTTACAGTGCGAGCAAGGCGTGCGTCTCGAGCGATCAAGGGCGAGTCAAATGGCACCCGCAAGCACTGTGTAAGGCTGGCAGAGGAAGTCATTGATGGGCCAAGAAAGGCTACACAAGATGGGAGGGCATTAAAACCAGGCGCATCAAGCCGCACGTGAAGCAAGCGAAGAGCGAAAGAGCGCGAAGCCCGCGAAGCGAAGCACGCAAGGCCACTTGCGAAATGCACGTGCGTGCGTGCCTGCGAGCCCCACTGCCTCTTGAATTCACCGCGGTGTGTGCTAAATCTGCAATTCCCCATTTCCCATCTGAGTCAGGCGCACGATGAGCCTCCTGCTGCCCAGTCAGTCTTCGAGTAGGAGTTAAGGCTCATTAAAGTGTCCAGTTTGCAAGGCGACTCCGAACTCTGGCCGGTTCGCTCCGGAAAGGTACAGTGCTAGACGCCCCCGAGCAAGCTGACACACTGCTCCCAGTTGCACTGGTAGCGAGGGCATGGTTGCTGTACCTGCTGAAAGTATCACGCATAGCCACCAAGCTTCACATCTAACCGAACCTAACTAAGGCCCTGACATCACACTACCATCTGCTCTGCCGCAAGGGGTTCGCTTCTAAGGTCAGCTGTGTTCACCGAGGTCCCTGCCGCAATGAAGCGACGACGACGACAACCACTACAGGCCTTCTCAAAGCAATTCTTAAATTCAAGGCCGCTTTCTCAACCCCAAGTCAAACCCGCGAGTTCCTGACTGAAAAGTTGCCTCAAACGCACTGGCCTTTTCGGGCTTATGATGACTAGGTAGCGTGTAGTGCTTGAAAGTGCCCTGCAGTAGCACGGCTCATCTCATGCATTCACGTTTACAAAGCGGCTTGTTGAAGAGATGTCAGTGTTATAAACTTCGCGACAGCCTCGGAGCAGACGACGGCTCAAGCATGCTAAAAAACAGCGTGGAAACATCGCCTTAAGCACGCCAGTTCGGTTTAAAGGAGAAGTGTTCCGCACTGCTTTCTAATGCTTTGTGTCGATTTGATGTCTGAGCTTGTGGAATATGTTGCGCCCGCACTGATTCCAGGACACGTTCGCACATCATTGTGTTGCTTTGCAGCATTGCGGTGCAGCTCTCTTGAGGAGCTCGGGATGCAGCGAAGCGGGACTAAAACCATGTCTCCGACGTCGGCGGCTTGCTCGCTGTTCTGTCCCTTCTCCAGGCAGAGAGGGAGGCTGGTGCACTCTGTGGATTCCTATTTGGGGCGGCTTCCCTTGCCTTTCTGCCTCTACTGTTTGTTCATCTGCCGTTGCCTGAGTATTGGAGACTTCGATTGATTGTTGGGAGTCAGACCTGAAAACTCCATGGCCTACACGGTCTGTCACTCACGGCTGTAGTTCCCGGTGTCCCGCAGATTGTTGGACTCGTGGCGAACTTCGTGAGTAGGCTTGAGATGAGGGTTGAAAGGGGTCGTGCACGATATGATACGACCACACTTTGAGCTGAATCAAAACAGAAAGGCTGTCCCCAAGTCCCGAGTATCTTGAGCAACGTGTCCAGGTGAGTGGAGACAGGCCAGGAGTTCAAATCCTTGGGAGTTTGCTCGCGTCGAGACTTGAGCTGGGCTCACTTGAGCATCAGCCCCTTGAAGTGCGAGTGTCCACAGACTTCGTGGTGCGGTGCAGGTTGCAGTGCAAGGATCGTGTTTTGCGCCGGACGTTCGAGCCTCTAGGGTGTTGAGAGGCACCAGATTCCAAGCACGAGCGCCATAGCAGGGCGACTTCGGCTCATTTCACTGCGTGAGTTGCGTGTGCACGCAATCGCCTTCTTGGAGTTGGCTGGCGCCTCTCTGCAACATGCGTTATGCCTGCCACGCACAGCTCGCTTGGGAGTTTTTTCCCGCATCTAAAGTGACGCGGCATCCCAGGCGCCTTTCTGTTGCCACCGCCTCACCGCGGGGGAAGAGCTTCTCTGTCTCAGTGTTGTGGCTGCTCTGCTGTGTAATGCTGCGAGGAGCGTTTGCCTTTCTCGAAGACTCCAGACCACAGCTCCTTGGAAAGCTGACATGAGTTCCCTGACTTCAGCAAGATTGCAGGCCTTGAAGCCTTGAAGTTGCTGAGTTCGGTTCCACTTGGGCTACGCATACAGGACGTCTACTTTTCCATGTTGCGACGACGGCTGGGGCTGCGCTTGCTGCCCGCCGTGCCAGCCCAGCCAGCAGACTTTCCAGCCAGTCTGACAAAGTGTGAGCAATGCCAGGCTTCGGCTGATTGTGGGCTTGTGCGCTCTCGAACTTGTCACTTGCTGTGTGCCTTCGATGTGGTGTCGGGTGCAGCCAGCTTACCCTCTGATCTCTGTCGTCGGAGCTTCTGGCTCGACTCGTCGGCAAGCGTGCCCATTGTTAACTCTCCCGTCGGCTGCACACTCCTGCTTTGGTGTGTCTGGTGCAGCATGCTTGCGAAAGCCACCTGTGCGTGAACCCATGCGCGAACCGCGACAGAAGTGCCCTCTGCTCCTCTACGATGCTGACTTCAAAGTTCACGGCTTGCGGATTCTCGCCTGCGCCGCACGACGGCCTCGTTTCCATCTTGCTACGACCGCAGGATTTGGCAGTGCCGCCCTTCCCTGCATCAATCAATGCTTCGGGCTGGCCTCGAAGCGGCGTGGTCGTTGCGAGGATGCAGCAGAGACAGCAGTTGCACCCCTTTTCGAGTCTCCCATGGTGTGAGCTCCGCCTGTGGTGCACTTGGCGCTGCATTTTGTGCCCGTGAGTGAGAACATTGAGAACTGCTTGATCTCATGGTTCGGCAAAGTAGCCTTCGAATGCAGCATCCTTTCCGTGCGCTCGACTTCGCCCCCTTCACTTTTCGGGGCGTCCACGCTTCCATGTCGCAGCTACCTCTGCCGTCGTCGCCCACAGAGACTCGCAACCAAAGATGCCACACAGCGATGCTTGCGGCCGGCTTTGGCGCCTGTACCTCGTCAATGCTCAGTTTGATTGCACGCATCGCGTCTGCCTCAGACGGTGTAACAATGTGCTAATGTAGACTGCATTGAACTCCCTGTTGAACTCTGAGATCAGAGGGCACCTGGCCCAGCTGGCCTTTGAAGCTGAAGCCCGCCAAGGAGCGGGGCCCAACAAGACTGGCAGCCGGGCATAGGCCGGTGGGGTCGCAACAAGTCTCATAGCACAACCGCTGGTGTCGAGCAGGACCGTTAGTCAATGCTCTGCCTGGTCGAGTGTTCTTTCAACGGGATTCTGTGTCAGATTCCTAAGTCTAGACCCTCAGCCCGAGGACTGTAGTTAGTTTTCCTGCCATACATAGGCCTCCACTTTGAAAGGGACTCCGAGGATCTGTGCATGGGGCTCGGATTCGGGGTTTAGGTGGTCACAGGTGGTCACTGCCCAACTCCCAAAAACCAGAATAGGAAGCTCTGCGTCCGTGTTTAGTTTATCTTGATCCTTTTTCGGAGTTTTGTGTATGGAGCACATCCGAGCGCGCTCTAACCCCTCAGGGCCTTCGGCATCGCTTTTACCTGTGACGCTTCGGTTTTGAAGCAGCTCCGTGGCACAGCATGGCACATCTTCTTCCGAACGCGCTGCAGCGCAGATGGCACAAATCTCTTTCGTCCAAGTCTGCATACTGTCAGTGCAACCGATTGTCAAACGGCGGCATGGATTTGTAGGACAAAATCTTTCAAAGGGCTTTAATGCCGCTAAATGTTTATTTGTAGCGTGCGTATTTGTAGACCGTAGACTACCCGAGGCATCGCGGCGCGTCTGTGCTTTTTGAGTGATCTGGGGTTGTAAGCGCATTGCACACGCTCTCTCACACCCCCCGCAAGCTGCAGTAGGGGTGCACCCCCAAAAGGGTCTCCGATTTCGCACGTCTGCAAAAGCTTGGATTGCCCGCGTTCTTCGTCATCCTGCTTGCAGAACAGCTACAGTCCACGACTTGAAGCTGCCACCACCGCCCTCCGTGACATCCAGGGCCACCCTGCGCAACGTAGCTTCGAGTTCGTGAGCTAGCATTGAGTATGCTTTCGGTATTGTTGAGATTTGATTTCATGCTTGCTTGCTTCTTAACCGGTCCTGTGCTGCAGGCGTCTTGCGCAGTCAGGCTTTCAAAGCCTGCCTAGATGCCCAAAGACGTCTCAAGGGAAGTGCTGCCTTTTACCCACCATGGAAGCTTGCTCGTGCAGTGAGCTGCTGCCGTATGTATACTCCAGGGCTTTCTGCAGCCTGGCACTGCATTGTTCCTGCGTTTGGATGTTGACTTCATGTGGTTTCTACATTCCAGCACAGCTGCGCTTCCATGCCGCTCGTGCTGCTGGAGCTGCTATCGCCGATCCCTTGTGAAAGCCACCTGTTCACCATGGCCCCTGCGCCTCCAATATGGTCCTGCTGCCGGCGTTTCCAGCCAAGCTCTCTGCCGTCGGAGCTTCTGGCTCGCCTCGTCGGCAAGCATGCCAATTGTTAACTCTCCCGTCGGCTGCACGCTCCTGCTTTGGTGTGTCTGGTGCAGCATGCTTGCAAAAGCCACCTGTGCGTGAACCCATGCGCGAACCGCGATAGAAGTACCCTCTGCTCCTCTACGCTGCTGACTTCAAAGTTCAGGGCTTGCGGATTCTCGCCTGCATCGCAGGAGTGCCTCGCTTCCATCTTGCTACGACCGCACGTTTGGGCAGTGCCGCCCTTCCCTGCTTCCGGCTGGCCTCGAAGCGTCGTGGTCGTTGCGAGGATGCAGCTGCAGCAGAGTCAGCAGTTGCACCCTTTTTCGAGTCTCCCATGGTGTGAGCGCTGCCTGTGGTGCACTTGGCGCTGCATTCTGTGCCCGTGACGCCCCCTTCACTTTTCGGGGCGTCCACGCTTCCATGCCGCAGCTACCTCTGCAGTCGCCGCCCAGACAGGTGCACCGGCAGGCGTCGCCTAGATACCCTACCGACAAGTCTTGTCGACACTTCCGTTTGTGGCAGCGTTCCTCTGGAAAGCTATTGCTCCTGCTTCAGTGCACTTGCCGCAGCCCCATGCAAGCGGTCGCACTTATGCCGATCGCATGCGGCTCTTACATGTTTCTCCTGCATGTGCCAGCCGCCTCCATGCTGTCCTGCCGAGGTCTCGTGAGGCAGAGGCAACGCAGTCAGCACAGATGGCACCGATGCACAGTCCAATGTTTCAAGAGGTCCTGCGATGTTTGTGCTCTTGCCGTGTTGCCTCTGGCAGATGCAGACACATGGCTAGTATGTGCCTTACCAAGCAAGTCGTAAGAGAGATGTGGAAACACAGTGTCTTCATGTGTAGTGCGTGTCTGAATCGGACGGACCAAGTTTGACGACTTGAAGATGCCTTCGAAGTGGAGCCTGGTTGGTCCTCGGTGTCTGCAGCCTTCAACCTAGGAGGGACAGGCAACGCGCAGCGCAAGAGCAGAAGTTGTGCTGACAGGTTTGCGCCTGCTCAGGGCATTTGCGTTGGCTCGTCGGCTTGAGCTTCACCTTGAATTCCATGCGTCTTCGGTTGAAAAAGGAAAGAGAGCCTTTGCGTTTCATGGGCTGAGAGCTCCGAGCATGTCCTAGAGCAGTACACGGCAGCGCTCGGAGAAGTGTCTCGGAATCCTGCATAGCTTGCCACGTGTAGGCAGTACTTGTGTTTGTTGATAGAGCAACTGCCATGATTAAGCGCGGTTCATGAGCACAAAGGTTATACTGAGGTGCAAATAAACAGTTTGCAGTCGAGAAAGGGGGAAAACATAGCTTCGGGTCGTCGGATTATCATGCATGGTTCCCCACGCTAGCAGCTGCACATTGGCCCGAAAGACTCAGGAGTCATCATGATGCAAACGTGGCAGGAAGTAACTTGAAGTAACCATCAACTGCTCGATTCATGTTTGTGTGTTGGCTCAAGCGCGCCTTTCGCACGAACCACAGTCGCCGATCGCCAGCCTGGACGCTCATCAGACGATGCCTCCTGGCCAAATATTAGAGGCTATACTACATACTAGACAGTAATATGTACTTTATACTACCCTGGCCTACAGCTGTCAAGAAAGATGCGCGTCGTCCGCAAAATCTCTGAGAAGTACGAGTTCCCGAAACCGTACCCTGAAGCTCTTCACCTGATATAAGCAGAGAGGCGAGCCGCTTAAATTGCTTTGTATCTCTCGAAGCACCACCTCCTGTACAAATGATGATTTCAGTTGCTCAAGCCTCCGAGCCTTATGAAACCTAAACGCGTGGTGTTCCAGCTCAGAAGGAGAGAGAAGGGATGACGACGACCTTGTTCCATTGGCATTGTGTTCACGCACGCAAGATGTCGCTCGCGTTGAAGGATTTCCTTGCTGTTCCGAATGCATAGGGATAGCCCCACAACAATCTGAAAGGAAGCCCGAGCCCAGGTCAACTACTGTCAAAGTCCTGGGTGCCCTTGGCTTGATGACAACCCTTGGTCTCGGCTTCGTGGCACCGCGCCCAACAGCGCAGAAGCCACATGCCTTGTCTCATGCCACAGTGGATGNGCTTGATGACAACCCTTGGTCTCGGCTTCGTGGCACCGCGCCCAACAGCGCAGAAGCCACATGCCTTGTCTCATGCCACAGTGGATGCAAGAGTGCAAAGTGCAAACATCACAACAGGCCCGGGTCGAGTCTTATTGTGGGAATTTTGAGGAGGCATGTATTGTCACGCATGTATAAATACCCTGCGGTGCCAGGCTCCACTGCCACGTATGGTGTTGCAGTCCTGGCTACTGCAGCAGCTGGACTCTTGGCCCGTGCCAAGCGCTCCAGAATTGCAGCACGGGCGCAGCCGTCGCATGGCAGAAAGTTCGAATACTCCATGCAGANGTATGGTGTTGCAGTCCTGGCTACTGCAGCAGCTGGACTCTTGGCCCGTGCCAAGCGCTCCAGAATTGCAGCACGGGCGCAGCCGTCGCATGGCAGAAAGTTCGAATACTCCATGCAGAAGGATTCACATGCGGATTACGAGTTCATCAACGAGGTCGGTTGCTTGGACTGTGTTGAGATTGATGAGCAGCTTCGGAGCATGTCATCTTTTCGAGAATTTTCGAAGCATCGATTCAGCAAACGATGAGGAGCTCCTTGGGTTGAGGCTTGGATGCCTCCTTTTCAAACCTGACGAGACCCGTTGACAATCTCGCGATTGTCGACGTTCTTTGATGTTTCGCAATTTCCAGAGAATCCAAGGCTACTTGCCCGATGGCACGCCGTTGAACAGGGCCGGCAATGCCATCAACCATCCCGAGACCATCGGACCGGATCCACACACACCAGGATCGCCACTGCCTCGGGCCATCTTCACCAACTCCGTTGGCTACCTCCCTGATGGAACACCTCTCAATGCAGCAGGCAACGCCGTGAACCATCCTGAGACCATGCAGCCGGATACACANCACATTCCCGGTTCGCCGTTGCCGCCGTCCTTCTACGCTGCCGACACGGGCTACCTGGTGGATGGCACGGACATGTCCGTGGCTGGCAACCTCTCTGTTCAAGGCGGGGCACCTGCGGCTGCACCAGCGGCTGCGCCTGTACCTGGCGCAGCAGCTCCTGCCGCCATGCCTGGCATGTCGGTCTCAATGCAAGAGGTGGAAAGTGCCCAGAAAGCGTGGGGAGATGCCATCAAAAACATTTCAAGGACCTATATCCGAACCTTGAAAACTCTGAGCCCATCCCATAGTGTAAGAAAGAATCTAAAGGCTGCTGCGCGAGGTCGATGCATCCTAGAGTCCTGGAGTTCTAGAGTTCAAAGCTCCAGGACCTACTTGGACGGCGGGGATTATGTGGCAGTGGCCGCAAACGCAGCAGGAGAGCTTTACGGATATGGCCACGGAAATGTGCTTTTCAAGCCGACGAAAGCTTCGGATGTTCAATTCCGGCCTGAGGCGGGTCAGGCCATGTCCTACTTCGTAGGCGGCGACGCTGTGGAAGGTGGAATTTCTGAAGACCACGGCTTTGCAATCAACGGCGGCAAGGGTTGGTCTGATGTGGTCTTCAACAACCATCAGATAGACTTGAACGGTACTGTTGCCATTGCGATGGGCAACTATTGCTTCACTTCGGCATCAGACGGCAGCATCAGCAAGGTGGAATACACTTTCGGTTACAAGAAATGCCAGGACATTGGGAGTCTCTGAAAAAAGCACTGGGGTGCCGGCACATAAAAGCAGATAACGGAGCCGCATGAGAAATACATATATAAATGTGACAGAAATGTCGAATATGATCATGAGATGACTTAATCAGGAGAGAACCAGAGACAGCAACCGCCAAGAAACAGAAGGACATAGAGGAGCATGGTAGGAAGCAACAAGACACTCCGGGAGATATCAGGCAATACCTAGATCAACAAGAGTTAAAACCAGGTTTAATCGCCGAATGACCGCACATCTCGGAGGCATCAGGAAACGAATCGGTAGGATCTGCCAGGCTGCTAATCACTATGAATGATATGAAGCAGGAACACTGAAGCATCAAGGTATGCTTCAGAAACCGTAGGATTTCTGGCAACTGAGTTTGTGCGCTATAAACTTCTCCGGAGCTTCAAAACTGAAGCTTGAAATTTCTTTGGCCTATGACCTGGGCAAGTATTAATAACGTTGAAGCCCGATGCCAAGGAACCGCCAGTAACTACTGATGATAAATGAACTTTGACGGACGGCGACAAGGCAGAATACAGGCTGGCCGGTAGACAAGGAATCGGGGAGTGTGGTGGGTGCGGAGCGCATGTGTCATCTAACAGCATTCCTTCGAGGCCCTTGTACAACCACTCGGTGCCCCTGCCTCCTTATATGGGAACTTGATGCCAGGATGGCAAAGTTCGTATTTGCCTTCACCACTCATCAGTTCCATACCAGGGAGCCGGCTTGTCAGTCACAATGGAAGAGGTGAAGGCTGCCCAGAGAGCGTGGGCAGATGCGATCAAAAACATTTCGAAAGCATATTTGGATGGGGACGACTATGTGGCAGTGGCCACTCGTGCCGCCGGCGAACTGTATGGTTATGGCCACGGTAATGTCCTCTTCAAGCCAACCAAGGCAAAGGACATGCAGTTCCGCCCGGAAGCAAGCCAGGCGTTGTCCTACTTTGTAGGGGCTGACGCCGTGACGGGTGGCATTTCCGAGGACCACGGCTTCGCAATCAATGGCGGCAAAGGTTGGTCAGATGTGCTGTTTGACAACCACCAGATCGACTTGAATGGGAATGTTGCCATTGCCATGGGCAACTACTTCTTTGCCTCTGCCGAGGATGGAAGCATCAGCAAGGTGGAATATACTTTCGGGTACAAGAAGTGCCAGGACATCGGGCGTCCCTGAAAAAGCACGGTCGAGTGAAAGTTGTATGGGGTTTCTTCAGAGGTTCTTGTCGCCGATTCTGTAGCTCATCCCTGTCAGGATGGTCAGGTGCGCGTTTGTCTCCACCACTCGTCATTGCCTTATCAGGGTTCTCCAACACCCGAGGCTCTCAAACAAGCGAATCTGCATGGATGAGCTCCATTTCCGCTACCGACAAAGCAGTGCGCTAAGTGTCGGTGATACAGGGGCACTCGGTGGCACTAGATAGGTCGCATGCCGTGACAAAGAGTCAGGCATGCGGAGTGAGGAAAGGTTTGGAGCTGCCCCATTGCATTGTTGCTGTCATATGAACTATTCAAGCTGGCAGCGACACAGTGCGTCGCGACTCCTGATTCCTTTGGCCGGTGGGCATTTGTAAGAGCGGAGCTCGATCGCATGCCAAAGGCCAACATTTCCTCCTCATGTTTCGATTAAAGAAGCCACAGTCGGAACTGTGTACGCCTGTACGTTCAACTTTGTATGAACATGTCTATGTGGGAAAGACATGTACATGTATGCTCACATCGAGACATAACGTGTAACAGGCAGTTCAAACGGCACCGAGAAGACTGTAGGTACAAGGAACAGCAATCAACATGCGAATAGACAGGCGAATCAATGACTAAATCAAGGACTGAACTGAATGAGTAAACGATTAGAAAACGTGCAATGTAGCAAACACTGACACACACACACACACACTTTTTATCTGTACTGTAAATGGCAAGTATGCACATGATACGTCTACTTGCTGCGTTTGTATCTGTATATGCATGTGTTTGCCAGTGTTCATGTGTATATGTGTGTATGTGTATGTACTGTATGTGTATGTGTAGATGTATGTTAATTGTATGTATATATATATATGTATACAGGTATATAGATGCAAGATGTATATATGTACACATGTACCAAGATACATTGAATAGTCACAAGTCTGTCTATGTGTATATAGGTAAGGATATACTGTATACCTGTACATTGTATGTATATATGTATACATGTATATACGTATATATGTATATATGTACAAAGGTATAGGGGTATACAGGTATACACGTATATAGGTATGTATGTATATATGTATATATGTATATATGAATATATGTATATATGTATGTATGTATGTATGTATGTATGTATGTATGTATGTACATATCTGTATATGTATATATGTATATATGTGTATATGTATATATATGTATATATATGTATATGTATATATGTATATATGTATGTATGTATATATGTATATATATATTTATGTACATATGTATATATGTATATAGGTATATAGGTATATAGGTAGTATATGTATATATATGTATATATATACATATGTGTATGTATATGCATATGCACTCGTGTTTGTCTGTGCATATGCATATATGTACAGATGTATATGTGTGTGTATGTGTATACATGTAGAAATGTATATGTGTGCATACGTATATATGCATGCGGGTGCATCAAGGTGTCTATGAGTAGATGTGTGTGCATACACACATGCATATATACACATACATCCGTTCATACGTATATATATATATATGTGTATATGTGTACGTGTGTATATACATATATACAGGTCTGTATGCATGTACGTGGGCATGTGTATATGTATCTTTGTGTATGTGTGTATATATGCATATGTATATGTATGTATGTGTATATACATATTTGCATATGTATTTTTCGTATATGTGTATGTGTATGAACCTCTGCATGTATGTATTAATGCATGTATGATACATGTATGTATTTATGTATGTTTGTACAATTCTGTATATCAACAAGTCACTTTCTACGTCTATATCTGTATCTTTATCTATATCTATACCTATCTCCCGGCATATAGATATATGCATGTATATATGTGTATGTCTGTATATATGTATGACTTTATGATTATGAATGTACATGATTATGTATGCATGCATATGTATATACTCATGCGCACGCAGTGGATATGGGCAGGTGCACATGTACACCAGCCGACCTATGCCATCTCTCGTGACTCCGACTGTGGCTATCACCGTCAGGAAGCATTTAACTTGAGGCGAAACTGGCTTCATCCTGGCGTGCTGCCACGGAACTTGCCATTGATTCGATTTTTCCTGAGTCTCGGTCGACAGCTCTCACAGCTATCGGTGCGGACGAGGTCCCACAGCATCAGTAGTGGATATTGCGTGCAGAAAAATCAGCGGCATTATCGTTTGGAGGGTTTTAGCCCTGTCAGGCACAATAGAGTGGACTGCTTGTTGGCCATGGTAAACATCAAAGCATGAGAATTCGGCTGACAAAATCCTGGCCATTCTGTTTAGTGAGTGCGTGTGCCATCAGATGTGTCTTGTTCTCGGAGACTTGGGACCAAAGTTTTCTAAACTGTGTGGGCACGGTAATGACACATTTTACTCCACAATGTCTTTCAAAGTCTGCAATTCCCTGGTGTCTCGGCGCAACAGCAACAGACCACGACCAGGTCATGAGTCCTGCAGTTTCAGACAATGGTGGCCATCTCAGTGCGTTTCAGCTTGTGGCTTCGCCACGACTGCGTCTCGACTTCTGCAGGTCAACGAGCCCCTGGACGTGGAGATGACCCACATCTCCCAGCTTTATCGTCTGCCTTTTCTGAGGGTGGTACGATCGTGTCGGTGTCTTGTTATTTCATCGTTGCATTCGAACCTCCGAGCCTGTTTTGAAAACATGCCAGAGAAATTTCCGGCACGTGTCTGGTGCACAAAAATCGCGTCTTGCGCCACGCATACCACTGATTTCTGAAATCTCAAGCATGCTTGGGGGTGCACAAAACGCGCGTCCGCAAGTCACACAGAGTGCAGAGAGCATGACTTGGGCACAGAAGAAGAATCTTGTTGCCGACTGAAGCCTTTGATGTATTTGTGAAGCTTCCTGTCACCCGTTTGTTGCATTGAGAGGCTTTCCTGTGGATTGGCCGTTCCCTGAGTGGCAAAGTTCAGATGCTTGGATGCCAAATCACGCCTGCCCTTGACAGCGGCCATCCGAAAGCTTGGCAGGTAAACGAATGGCAGGTCGTTTGTCTGAGGCCGTAGCTTTCCAATATCAGTGAGTGGACGTGATCGGGCCCATCTTTGAGTGGCAAAGTTCAGATGCTTGGCTGCCAAACATCACGCCAGCCCTTGACAGCGGCCATCCGAAAGCTCGGCAGGTAAATGAATGGCAGGTCCTTTGTTTGAAGCCGTCTCTGACATTCGACTTTCCGATGCTGACAAGACGTCACGCCTGCCCTCTGCAGTCGCCATCGGCAAGCTCGGCAGTTAAATGAATAGCAGGTCTTTCGTCTGAGGCGGGAGTCAGATGGATGAAGAAGGGGGCAACCCACGGAGCTCTGCGCAGACAGCATTTGAAGGCCAGGCTGTGAGAAGTTTCAGTTGGTTAGCCGTGTCCGAAAATGCAAAGTAATTGCCTGTCTGTTGCGCAGGGAGGCGGCAAGAATTCTAGATTCTAGCATGTCATGGCAACAATCGCAGGCACAACCACCCTCATCATTATCGCGCGGATCTGAGAAATCCACCTGACATGTTTTATGTTTTGTCCCTCTGAGTGTCCTGTTGGGTCGGAGCGGGCGACTAGCCGGGCTGGTGGCGGAGTTGGCGGAGCCGTGTGGAACCCTTGGCACTTCCTTCCATGGAGGTCATGCCCTGTGGTTGGGGGTGCTTGCGCCGCTCCGGCTATGAGATGGAGGTCATGCCCTGTCTTATGGCTCTGGCGGCGCACTGTTCCTTCGGATTGTCGGTTTGTGCGCGATGGGGCGGCGGGACAGGGAGCTGAGCTGAAGTTTGTACGCCTCGTTGTTGCAAGCAAGTTCCTTTGCCAAGGTTTCCGAAGAGCGTCCACCGAAGCGGAAGAGGCCAGAGATTTTTTGCACTGCATGGGCTCCACTGGACGCAGAGACATGCGAGACGTTGCATGCACCGACACGCAGTCGGAGACACAGACAGAGAGACACACCCACCCACACCCACCTTGTCAACACCTTGTACAAGAGCGTGAAAGAGTAAGGAACTGCTCCTGCAAGGCTTTGTGAAGCGAAGGGCTCCTGTCAAGGACAACAAAAGGACAGATCGCATTTTACAGTGCGAGCAAGGCGTGCGTCTCGAGCGATCAAGGGCGAGTCAAATGGCACCCGCAAGCACTGTGTAAGGCTGGCAGAGGAAGTCATTGATGGGCCAAGAAAGGCTACACAAGATGGGAGGGCATTAAAACCAGGCGCATCAAGCCGCACGTGAAGCAAGCGAAGAGCGAAAGAGCGCGAAGCCCGCGAAGCGAAGCACGCAAGGCCACTTGCGAAATGCACGTGCGTGCGTGCCTGCGAGCCCCACTGCCTCTTGAATTCACCGCGGTGTGTGCTAAATCTGCAATTCCCCATTTCCCATCTGAGTCAGGCGCACGATGAGCCTCCTGCTGCCCAGTCAGTCTTCGAGTAGGAGTTAAGGCTCATTAAAGTGTCCAGTTTGCAAGGCGACTCCGAACTCTGGCCGGTTCGCTCCGGAAAGGTACAGTGCTAGACGCCCCCGAGCAAGCTGACACACTGCTCCCAGTTGCACTGGTAGCGAGGGCATGGTTGCTGTACCTGCTGAAAGTATCACGCATAGCCACCAAGCTTCACATCTAACCGAACCTAACTAAGGCCCTGACATCACACTACCATCTGCTCTGCCGCAAGGGGTTCGCTTCTAAGGTCAGCTGTGTTCACCGAGGTCCCTGCCGCAATGAAGCGACGACGACGACAACCACTACAGGCCTTCTCAAAGCAATTCTTAAATTCAAGGCCGCTTTCTCAACCCCAAGTCAAACCCGCGAGTTCCTGACTGAAAAGTTGCCTCAAACGCACTGGCCTTTTCGGGCTTATGATGACTAGGTAGCGTGTAGTGCTTGAAAGTGCCCTGCAGTAGCACGGCTCATCTCATGCATTCACGTTTACAAAGCGGCTTGTTGAAGAGATGTCAGTGTTATAAACTTCGCGACAGCCTCGGAGCAGACGACGGCTCAAGCATGCTAAAAAACAGCGTGGAAACATCGCCTTAAGCACGCCAGTTCGGTTTAAAGGAGAAGTGTTCCGCACTGCTTTCTAATGCTTTGTGTCGATTTGATGTCTGAGCTTGTGGAATATGTTGCGCCCGCACTGATTCCAGGACACGTTCGCACATCATTGTGTTGCTTTGCAGCATTGCGGTGCAGCTCTCTTGAGGAGCTCGGGATGCAGCGAAGCGGGACTAAAACCATGTCTCCGACGTCGGCGGCTTGCTCGCTGTTCTGTCCCTTCTCCAGGCAGAGAGGGAGGCTGGTGCACTCTGTGGATTCCTATTTGGGGCGGCTTCCCTTGCCTTTCTGCCTCTACTGTTTGTTCATCTGCCGTTGCCTGAGTATTGGAGACTTCGATTGATTGTTGGGAGTCAGACCTGAAAACTCCATGGCCTACACGGTCTGTCACTCACGGCTGTAGTTCCCGGTGTCCCGCAGATTGTTGGACTCGTGGCGAACTTCGTGAGTAGGCTTGAGATGAGGGTTGAAAGGGGTCGTGCACGATATGATACGACCACACTTTGAGCTGAATCAAAACAGAAAGGCTGTCCCCAAGTCCCGAGTATCTTGAGCAACGTGTCCAGGTGAGTGGAGACAGGCCAGGAGTTCAAATCCTTGGGAGTTTGCTCGCGTCGAGACTTGAGCTGGGCTCACTTGAGCATCAGCCCCTTGAAGTGCGAGTGTCCACAGACTTCGTGGTGCGGTGCAGGTTGCAGTGCAAGGATCGTGTTTTGCGCCGGACGTTCGAGCCTCTAGGGTGTTGAGAGGCACCAGATTCCAAGCACGAGCGCCATAGCAGGGCGACTTCGGCTCATTTCACTGCGTGAGTTGCGTGTGCACGCAATCGCCTTCTTGGAGTTGGCTGGCGCCTCTCTGCAACATGCGTTATGCCTGCCACGCACAGCTCGCTTGGGAGTTTTTTCCCGCATCTAAAGTGACGCGGCATCCCAGGCGCCTTTCTGTTGCCACCGCCTCACCGCGGGGGAAGAGCTTCTCTGTCTCAGTGTTGTGGCTGCTCTGCTGTGTAATGCTGCGAGGAGCGTTTGCCTTTCTCGAAGACTCCAGACCACAGCTCCTTGGAAAGCTGACATGAGTTCCCTGACTTCAGCAAGATTGCAGGCCTTGAAGCCTTGAAGTTGCTGAGTTCGGTTCCACTTGGGCTACGCATACAGGACGTCTACTTTTCCATGTTGCGACGACGGCTGGGGCTGCGCTTGCTGCCCGCCGTGCCAGCCCAGCCAGCAGACTTTCCAGCCAGTCTGACAAAGTGTGAGCAATGCCAGGCTTCGGCTGATTGTGGGCTTGTGCGCTCTCGAACTTGTCACTTGCTGTGTGCCTTCGATGTGGTGTCGGGTGCAGCCAGCTTACCCTCTGATCTCTGTCGTCGGAGCTTCTGGCTCGACTCGTCGGCAAGCGTGCCCATTGTTAACTCTCCCGTCGGCTGCACACTCCTGCTTTGGTGTGTCTGGTGCAGCATGCTTGCGAAAGCCACCTGTGCGTGAACCCATGCGCGAACCGCGACAGAAGTGCCCTCTGCTCCTCTACGATGCTGACTTCAAAGTTCACGGCTTGCGGATTCTCGCCTGCGCCGCACGACGGCCTCGTTTCCATCTTGCTACGACCGCAGGATTTGGCAGTGCCGCCCTTCCCTGCATCAATCAATGCTTCGGGCTGGCCTCGAAGCGGCGTGGTCGTTGCGAGGATGCAGCAGAGACAGCAGTTGCACCCCTTTTCGAGTCTCCCATGGTGTGAGCTCCGCCTGTGGTGCACTTGGCGCTGCATTTTGTGCCCGTGAGTGAGAACATTGAGAACTGCTTGATCTCATGGTTCGGCAAAGTAGCCTTCGAATGCAGCATCCTTTCCGTGCGCTCGACTTCGCCCCCTTCACTTTTCGGGGCGTCCACGCTTCCATGTCGCAGCTACCTCTGCCGTCGTCGCCCACAGAGACTCGCAACCAAAGATGCCACACAGCGATGCTTGCGGCCGGCTTTGGCGCCTGTACCTCGTCAATGCTCAGTTTGATTGCACGCATCGCGTCTGCCTCAGACGGTGTAACAATGTGCTAATGTAGACTGCATTGAACTCCCTGTTGAACTCTGAGATCAGAGGGCACCTGGCCCAGCTGGCCTTTGAAGCTGAAGCCCGCCAAGGAGCGGGGCCCAACAAGACTGGCAGCCGGGCATAGGCCGGTGGGGTCGCAACAAGTCTCATAGCACAACCGCTGGTGTCGAGCAGGACCGTTAGTCAATGCTCTGCCTGGTCGAGTGTTCTTTCAACGGGATTCTGTGTCAGATTCCTAAGTCTAGACCCTCAGCCCGAGGACTGTAGTTAGTTTTCCTGCCATACATAGGCCTCCACTTTGAAAGGGACTCCGAGGATCTGTGCATGGGGCTCGGATTCGGGGTTTAGGTGGTCACAGGTGGTCACTGCCCAACTCCCAAAAACCAGAATAGGAAGCTCTGCGTCCGTGTTTAGTTTATCTTGATCCTTTTTCGGAGTTTTGTGTATGGAGCACATCCGAGCGCGCTCTAACCCCTCAGGGCCTTCGGCATCGCTTTTACCTGTGACGCTTCGGTTTTGAAGCAGCTCCGTGGCACAGCATGGCACATCTTCTTCCGAACGCGCTGCAGCGCAGATGGCACAAATCTCTTTCGTCCAAGTCTGCATACTGTCAGTGCAACCGATTGTCAAACGGCGGCATGGATTTGTAGGACAAAATCTTTCAAAGGGCTTTAATGCCGCTAAATGTTTATTTGTAGCGTGCGTATTTGTAGACCGTAGACTACCCGAGGCATCGCGGCGCGTCTGTGCTTTTTGAGTGATCTGGGGTTGTAAGCGCATTGCACACGCTCTCTCACACCCCCCGCAAGCTGCAGTAGGGGTGCACCCCCAAAAGGGTCTCCGATTTCGCACGTCTGCAAAAGCTTGGATTGCCCGCGTTCTTCGTCATCCTGCTTGCAGAACAGCTACAGTCCACGACTTGAAGCTGCCACCACCGCCCTCCGTGACATCCAGGGCCACCCTGCGCAACGTAGCTTCGAGTTCGTGAGCTAGCATTGAGTATGCTTTCGGTATTGTTGAGATTTGATTTCATGCTTGCTTGCTTCTTAACCGGTCCTGTGCTGCAGGCGTCTTGCGCAGTCAGGCTTTCAAAGCCTGCCTAGATGCCCAAAGACGTCTCAAGGGAAGTGCTGCCTTTTACCCACCATGGAAGCTTGCTCGTGCAGTGAGCTGCTGCCGTATGTATACTCCAGGGCTTTCTGCAGCCTGGCACTGCATTGTTCCTGCGTTTGGATGTTGACTTCATGTGGTTTCTACATTCCAGCACAGCTGCGCTTCCATGCCGCTCGTGCTGCTGGAGCTGCTATCGCCGATCCCTTGTGAAAGCCACCTGTTCACCATGGCCCCTGCGCCTCCAATATGGTCCTGCTGCCGGCGTTTCCAGCCAAGCTCTCTGCCGTCGGAGCTTCTGGCTCGCCTCGTCGGCAAGCATGCCAATTGTTAACTCTCCCGTCGGCTGCACGCTCCTGCTTTGGTGTGTCTGGTGCAGCATGCTTGCAAAAGCCACCTGTGCGTGAACCCATGCGCGAACCGCGATAGAAGTACCCTCTGCTCCTCTACGCTGCTGACTTCAAAGTTCAGGGCTTGCGGATTCTCGCCTGCATCGCAGGAGTGCCTCGCTTCCATCTTGCTACGACCGCACGTTTGGGCAGTGCCGCCCTTCCCTGCTTCCGGCTGGCCTCGAAGCGTCGTGGTCGTTGCGAGGATGCAGCTGCAGCAGAGTCAGCAGTTGCACCCTTTTTCGAGTCTCCCATGGTGTGAGCGCTGCCTGTGGTGCACTTGGCGCTGCATTCTGTGCCCGTGACGCCCCCTTCACTTTTCGGGGCGTCCACGCTTCCATGCCGCAGCTACCTCTGCAGTCGCCGCCCAGACAGGTGCACCGGCAGGCGTCGCCTAGATACCCTACCGACAAGTCTTGTCGACACTTCCGTTTGTGGCAGCGTTCCTCTGGAAAGCTATTGCTCCTGCTTCAGTGCACTTGCCGCAGCCCCATGCAAGCGGTCGCACTTATGCCGATCGCATGCGGCTCTTACATGTTTCTCCTGCATGTGCCAGCCGCCTCCATGCTGTCCTGCCGAGGTCTCGTGAGGCAGAGGCAACGCAGTCAGCACAGATGGCACCGATGCACAGTCCAATGTTTCAAGAGGTCCTGCGATGTTTGTGCTCTTGCCGTGTTGCCTCTGGCAGATGCAGACACATGGCTAGTATGTGCCTTACCAAGCAAGTCGTAAGAGAGATGTGGAAACACAGTGTCTTCATGTGTAGTGCGTGTCTGAATCGGACGGACCAAGTTTGACGACTTGAAGATGCCTTCGAAGTGGAGCCTGGTTGGTCCTCGGTGTCTGCAGCCTTCAACCTAGGAGGGACAGGCAACGCGCAGCGCAAGAGCAGAAGTTGTGCTGACAGGTTTGCGCCTGCTCAGGGCATTTGCGTTGGCTCGTCGGCTTGAGCTTCACCTTGAATTCCATGCGTCTTCGGTTGAAAAAGGAAAGAGAGCCTTTGCGTTTCATGGGCTGAGAGCTCCGAGCATGTCCTAGAGCAGTACACGGCAGCGCTCGGAGAAGTGTCTCGGAATCCTGCATAGCTTGCCACGTGTAGGCAGTACTTGTGTTTGTTGATAGAGCAACTGCCATGATTAAGCGCGGTTCATGAGCACAAAGGTTATACTGAGGTGCAAATAAACAGTTTGCAGTCGAGAAAGGGGGAAAACATAGCTTCGGGTCGTCGGATTATCATGCATGGTTCCCCACGCTAGCAGCTGCACATTGGCCCGAAAGACTCAGGAGTCATCATGATGCAAACGTGGCAGGAAGTAACTTGAAGTAACCATCAACTGCTCGATTCATGTTTGTGTGTTGGCTCAAGCGCGCCTTTCGCACGAACCACAGTCGCCGATCGCCAGCCTGGACGCTCATCAGACGATGCCTCCTGGCCAAATATTAGAGGCTATACTACATACTAGACAGTAATATGTACTTTATACTACCCTGGCCTACAGCTGTCAAGAAAGATGCGCGTCGTCCGCAAAATCTCTGAGAAGTACGAGTTCCCGAAACCGTACCCTGAAGCTCTTCACCTGATATAAGCAGAGAGGCGAGCCGCTTAAATTGCTTTGTATCTCTCGAAGCACCACCTCCTGTACAAATGATGATTTCAGTTGCTCAAGCCTCCGAGCCTTATGAAACCTAAACGCGTGGTGTTCCAGCTCAGAAGGAGAGAGAAGGGATGACGACGACCTTGTTCCATTGGCATTGTGTTCACGCACGCAAGATGTCGCTCGCGTTGAAGGATTTCCTTGCTGTTCCGAATGCATAGGGATAGCCCCACAACAATCTGAAAGGAAGCCCGAGCCCAGGTCAACTACTGTCAAAGTCCTGGGTGCCCTTGGCTTGATGACAACCCTTGGTCTCGGCTTCGTGGCACCGCGCCCAACAGCGCAGAAGCCACATGCCTTGTCTCATGCCACAGTGGATGNGCTTGATGACAACCCTTGGTCTCGGCTTCGTGGCACCGCGCCCAACAGCGCAGAAGCCACATGCCTTGTCTCATGCCACAGTGGATGCAAGAGTGCAAAGTGCAAACATCACAACAGGCCCGGGTCGAGTCTTATTGTGGGAATTTTGAGGAGGCATGTATTGTCACGCATGTATAAATACCCTGCGGTGCCAGGCTCCACTGCCACGTATGGTGTTGCAGTCCTGGCTACTGCAGCAGCTGGACTCTTGGCCCGTGCCAAGCGCTCCAGAATTGCAGCACGGGCGCAGCCGTCGCATGGCAGAAAGTTCGAATACTCCATGCAGA
>BGNK01001055.1:56405-108738 GCA_003297005.1 Symbiodinium sp. clade A Y106
CACATTCCCGGTTCGCCGTTGCCGCCGTCCTTCTACGCTGCCGACACGGGCTACCTGGTGGATGGCACGGACATGTCCGTGGCTGGCAACCTCTCTGTTCAAGGCGGGGCACCTGCGGCCGCACCAGCTGCTGCGCCCGCACCTGGCACAGCAGCTCCTGCCGCCATGCCCGCCTCTGGTTCTCTGACAATGGAGGAGGTGATCAGTGCCCAGAAAGGGTGGGCAGACGCGATCAAAAACATCTCAAGGACCTGACCTACGTACCTAAACACGAACCTCCATTCCGGATCGTAAGCAAAGATCTAGAGCGCAGAGTCCGCAGCATGTTCTCGAAGCATGGGTCCTAGGTCCTAGAGTTCCAAAGCTCCAGGACCTACTTGGACGGCGGGGATTACGTGGCAGTGGCCGCAAATGCAGCCGGCGAACTCTACGGATATGGCCACGGAAATGTGCTTTTCAAGCCAACCAAAGCTAAGGATGTGCAATTCCGACCTGAGGCAAGTCAGGCCATGTCCTACTTCGTAGGCGCCGACGCTGTGACGGGTGGCATCTCGGAGGACCACGGCTTCGCGATCAATGGCGGCAAGGGTTGGTCCGATGTTTTCTTTGACAACCACCAGATCGACTTGCACGGCAATCTGGCACTTGCCATGGGTAACTACATCTTCACATCTGCTGAGGACCGAAGCATCAGCAAGGTGGAATACACGTTCGGCTACAGGANCTTTGACAACCACCAGATCGACTTGCACGGCAATCTGGCACTTGCCATGGGTAACTACATCTTCACATCTGCTGAGGACCGAAGCATCAGCAAGGTGGAATACACGTTCGGCTACAGGAGAGCTGGGGTTCGAAGTCCACCCCCATACCCAGAGCAAAACGAGCCAAAGTTTAGATCCGGTTCGGGTTCATTCTTTTGATGCATCCCGCCCCTTGCACAGGAAGTGTCAGGATGGCAAAGTGCGCATTTGTCTTCACCACTCGTCCGTGCCATATGAGCACACCGCCGCACCAGTGTCCATGGAGGAGGTGAAAGCGGCCCAGAGAGCATGGGCGGAAGCGATCAAGAATATTTCGAAGGCATACTTGGAGGGTGGGGACTATTTGTCAGTTGCCAATCGTGCAGCCGCTGATCTCTATGGCTATGGCCACGGAAATGTCCTCTTCAAGCCAACCAAAGCAAAGGATATGCAATTCCGCCCTGAGGCAAACCAGGCCATGTCTTACTTCGTAGGCAACGACGGGATGGGCGGTGCCGGAATTGCTGAGGACCACGGCTTTGCAATCAATGGCGGCAAGGGTTGGTCAGACGTGATGTTCGACAACCACCAGATCGATTTGAACGGCAATCTGGCCCTTGCTATGGGCAACTACTTCTTCAGCGACATGGATGGTGGCATCCACAAGGTGGAGTACACATTCGGATACAAGAGGTGCCAGGGCCGGGATAACCAAGTCTCTCAACCGCAAGCACTGACAAACTCGTGTAAACATCTTTGAGGCAGTCTCTATCCAAGCACATGTTGAAATGCAGGTTGTAGCGGTCTAAGGTGGATTGGATAGAGCATGTTTGTTGCTCAAGCATGTTGTGACTGCATGCCTGCCAGCAGCCCATCCCCTAAACCTCGTACCACCAAGGTTGATGTCTAAATTCTGCTAACCCTGGAGGTGCCTCGATGGGAAAGTGCGTATTTGTCTCCACCACTCGTCCGTGCCATATCAGGGATCTCCCGAATCCGCCGAGTCTGGGCACATGAGCAGCATGTCGGCTACGCCTATGCCGGTGGCGGCCGCATTTGTGGGATCCTCTGCAACTTGTCAGAGGTACAGGTTGTCGGTTCAGTTGTGTCAGTCATTGCAGAGCAATCATGCAGTGCACGTTGGAGCATACAAGTCCTACTCGAACTGATGATTCACTCCTGAAACACTGTCTGTGCATCTGTAGCACTGACACAGTGGCATGATATCTGCCTGACACAGCGGCATGATATCTGCCTGAAGACCTTTCTAAACCAACCAGTGGTGCCAATCGAGACGGGGCTGTTTCTGCCAAGGGACGTTTCTTGAGTAAGAGATGCTCCTTGTCGAGCGAGGTCCCGGCAAGCGCCCCATTGCGCCATTCCATGGGCTTCGCGTATTCCGCACAGAAGGAGCCACGGTGCTGGGATGGTTGGAACGCCTGCAAGCAACGGAGGGGTTTCGAATAGGCACCTTCGCTGAAATTGCAATCCGTTTACAGGGGTCAGCGTGCAGACTTCTCGTGAATTTCCTAGTCCAGTCGCTCAAGTCAGGCTGGTGCGAAGTTGAAACACCTTTCAAAAGCCATTGTTGATGCTATAGCAAAGTGTCCATGCTCAGAATCCGATTGATCGTGGCGCACAGCCATGCCTTGGTAAAACTTCTCGCGGGGCTTGGCGATGGCACAAAGTTGTGGAGTGACATTAGACAAGCCGTCTGTGCTCGCAAGGACGCGCATCCGTGATGCAGCAAAGTGAGATTTGTTGGCTCGTTATTTCTGCCAATCCCCTGAGTGTTCGTCGCAGAAACACGCAGAAATTACAGTGCCCTCTGGACCGCCTGGACGGTGCGCTGTGTAGACGAACCGAAGAAATCGAAATGGAGATGAGCATCCGAAGAACCAAGCGAAAATGCTGTGTGCAAATACTGCATGCATTTCGGGGCTTTAACACGCTGCACTGGTCACGCTCTGCCAGGATGCCTATGCAGACTTGGAGTTTGGCAATGATGCCGCTTGGCATGGCTCAAAGCTAAAGCCGGACGCGTAAGGGCTCAGCAGAGCATCACCGGAAAGAATGCAAATTGCATTGCACAGGTTGGCTATTTGCCGGATGGCACACCCATGAACATGGCGGGCAACTGCATCAATCATCCCGAGACCATTGGACCCGACCCACACACACCAGGCGCGGATGAAGATTACAGGTACATTTATTCGACTTATCTATGTATCCATCTACCTACCGCCCACCTGCTTGCCCACCTATCTATCCATCTATCCATCTATGGCAAACACAAACGAGTCTGATCAGTCTTGCACGGAGCCACCGTCGGTCCAGAAGTCGACTCTGCACGTTGTTCAGTTTCATGCGAGGCTGACACTGGGAGCTGGCAATAGCCCAAGCCGTACTCATATCCGAAGGACGATCCCGCTGTCGACGTTTTGCTTCTCTTTCTCTGGCATATTACTCTTGTTCGTTGTTATCATCTGCACTGTTGGAGCACTTTTCCTTTCTGGCGTCTAGTGCTGCAGCTCCCACTATACAATAACTATTTGTTATGGTTCCAGTGATTGGTCATGGAGCTCAATCCCGCGCTTTTAACCGCGTCATGTAGGGGCTTGAAGGAACCATGTGAGTCTGAATTTTCTCTTTGACAACCTGCCTACACGGGTTGTTCTTGCTGCTTGTGGTGTATGTGCATCTGGATTCCGTCTGTGCGTGGATGAGGCTCGCCACTGCCACGAGCTCTTTTCGTGAACGACGTGGGGTACTTGCCCGATGGCACACCCCTGAACCAGGCAGGAAACGCCATCAACCACCCCGAATCTCGGCAAAGCGGTTTTGCATTTCTTTCTAGGTGCCATCTCAGGGTGTTTCGTCCACACACTTTGAACATTGTGTATGTGGCAATCCAGGAAACCATTGGAGCCGATCCTCACTCTCCGGGGTCACCTCTTCCAGCGGCAAAATACGCTGCGGACGTGGGATATCTTGTGGATGGCACAGCCTTGGATTCCGCGGGCAACAATGCAGTGCACTAAAGATCGGTTGCAAGTGGCGTCTGGTGACATCAGGATGTCACTAGTAGGTGGCGCCACTACGGAAGCACCCAGCACCGTGCCATGGCAAAGAGACGAAACCATTTGAAATAAGCCGAAAGGTTTGGAATCATTTTAACGCACTGTTGCTGTCATAGGGCCGTTTCATGGGCCACAGCGACACAGTGCACGACGACTGCGGATTATTTCGGTCAGTTGGCACGAGCTGGGCTCAATCCCATGCCAAAGGCCAAGAAACNGCACTGTTGCTGTCATAGGGCCGTTTCATGGGCCACAGCGACACAGTGCACGACGACTGCGGATTATTTCGGTCAGTTGGCACGAGCTGGGCTCAATCCCATGCCAAAGGCCAAGAAACGTTCCTCATGTTTCCGCTCGAGACCAAAAGTCGGAGTAGAATGGTTGCGCACATGCAGGACCAGCACAAACACAGGCAGATGTTGACATGAGCATATACATACTATGCATGCGCACTGGATCTATGCATACACTCGTGTTGGTTAAAAATACTCCGACCATGGCCTTGGGTGTCAGGAAGAATCTAACTTGAAGCGAAAAATGGCTTCATCCTGGCGTGCCGCCCTTGCCATAGATTCTTCAGTAGCTCGATTGAATCACAGCTCTCACAGGTATCCGTACAGATGGGGTCCAACAGCATCCAGTGACCTTTCAGATACTGTGCAAAGAGAAAANCGTGCCGCCCTTGCCATAGATTCTTCAGTAGCTCGATTGAATCACAGCTCTCACAGGTATCCGTACAGATGGGGTCCAACAGCATCCAGTGACCTTTCAGATACTGTGCAAAGAGAAAAGTCGTGAAGCTTGGCAATGCTGCCTGTTTGCGTCCTGCTACAGCCCCAGCAACTTGACGTAGGTACACAATTTTTCTGATTTTAGGCAAGCAACATGGCCGTTCACTGCAAGCACGCATCTGATTCGAAGACACAGGAGAGGTGATGTGTTGTCGCAGCTGAATCCAGCTGTTGCGAGGTACAGTTCCTTCAATATTTTGCCATGAGGTGCCATTTGGAGACTTTTCTCAGATGTGCTTGAAAGCGTAGCTTGTACTGCAAGATTTTTCTGTGGCTGTTCTCATTCTTGCTGTGCCTGCACCAGCTCAGAACATTTCACACACGGTAGGAACGGGTTACGATTCGAGACTTGAAGCAGCGAGAGTAGACTCCGAACGCAAGTTTCGAGCTGATGAATCTCCCAAAGCGACAAAAGCATCAAGAACGACACAGTGGTTTCGAAATGGCTTGGCCTCGCCTGAGTGAGCATGGAGATGGACACTTGCATTCTGGAGGCTTGGCAGAGGGCCAGGCGCCAGTAGCTCTAACGACTCAGATCTCAGAGCTGTAGCGGTGTCCAAAGAGGGGTCCGTCTTGCGACTGCAGAGTCACAAAATGCTGACCCGAACCTCTTTCAAGGTGGGGCGGGAATTTGTGATCTCGAAGTACGACAAGCTGCCCTCTTCGGCTTGGCGACGCGTGTGCTCAGGCCTGCTGAACAGGGACTGAATGTCACGAAAGCTAGCTCTCGGAGCTTGCGAGAGTCGTCGTTTATAAACCTTCTTGATCTCTGGTGTTCAGGCGGGTCAACAAGCGACCCCGGGGGGCCCTCCCCCCGTCTGCCGTCTGCCGGGCCCCCTGCCGGCTACCCCCCCTTCTGGCAGTGTGATATTTGTGGGAACTTTAAAGAGCACACGGTCTCCGCGATGTTCGCGAACGCCTTTTCTGTTGCCCTGGAGCTTGCCATACTGCATGATCGGAAGCAGTCGTTCAGATCGGAGCTGAGAAGGTAGCCTTTGTTTCACCATGTACATGCACGTCACTAATGAGTACTGAGTCGTATAGTTGAACCGCATATAGCCGACCTTGTCGCTGCGACGACCTTGATCTAGCTTTCCTAGCCCAAATTTCAAGTTGCGGACGCGAAGAATGTCAAAGAGCCTGCTTAGTCTGTTCGGTATCCAATGTGTGCAAGACAGGAAGCCCGGGTGCGGCCGCTTCCCGAGGCCCTGCTTTGAGCACAGCCTAGGGCCCAGGTGACGCCAATGTGATTGGGATGAGAATGATTAGAGCTACGATGGTAACAGACGAAGTTTCTGGATGTAAGCCTTATCAATCTTCCGAGTCCGGCAAAGCAGTGGGGAGACGCCCAATTCTCGGAATCAGCTCCAGACACCCATCGCCAGGAGCTGCTGGACAAACAGTTCTAGCCTCGGCAACTATAGGCTTGAACTCCTGCTTCGTTTCAGAATTGGTGGTTGGCCACTTGGGTTTCCTTATATGAGTGAGAGCGAGCGAGAGACCAGGAGAGAGCTGGAGGCCAGGCCATGGTTTGCGATCAGAAAGCAGAGCAGCTTGTCGGCAAGCAGAGAGTGAACAAGAGGCGAAGCAAGTAAGAAGTGAAGTGGCAACACACACCTACACACACACACACAGAATTGCATAAATGTGTGTAGAAATCAAGTCCCATGAATGTGGTGCTAGAAACCGTGCGTGGCTGTTTCATCAAGAATGGGTGCTGACGGGGGCTCTTCGGTGCTGGCGGTCGGGCAAGTCTATCCCAACACTCGTACAAGACTGAAACTCTGGGTGGTGTTTTGATTTTGAACATGGACGAGGTATCGTAAATGCTTGTGCAGTCCTGCTGATGTCAGAACGGTGAGGTAGGGTAAAGCCTCCCGGTTTGCGAGGACTGTAGTGACACCGCCGCGAATGACCTTTCTGCCTAACGGCAGTAAAGAAGGACCCCCAAACCCACCACCATTGATGTGTTGTTGGTCTGGTAGATTCCAGGGACCAGGGCACACTTCTAGCCTAATTTATTCTCACAAGTGGGACCAATTCATAACCCCGGGTGCACCTCCTGCAGGCAGCTATGGCAGTTGTGACTGGTCGGAAAGAAAGAAAAAGGACAGGACAAGAAGGTGAACAATTACAGGGGAGACGGAGTTGGGATGGGTGTCACAGTGCGGGCGCTGGCGTGCCGTTGAGCTTGCCTGCTTGCACCGTCCAGGTGAATGTGCTCCCCGCAGATGGCGAGACATCCGAACCTTGGCAAGTTTTGGACAAAGGCTTCGTGACTTTCGACCGTTCATGTGCGCGACATGATCAATGTTAGCTGATGGTAGCTGCGATAATGCGCTGAGGAGGGTGACAGGTGGACGTCCCTGTTTCCTAGAGGGAGCGTGCCCGGCCCAAATGTTGCAGCTTTGTTGTGGATGTCTTTCAGGTCTCGGAGAGACTTGATGTGAGCTGCTCCTTTGCCTTTCCATGCTTTATTCAGCCGGGCCGCGTTGGACTACAACCTATCCCAGCACCATCGGAGAGGTGGCGGCATGCGTACATAGTGGGCCGATGCCTTTTCGAGGTGAGCCCATCCTGCCTGGCCAGCGTTTCTGCGGCTTTGGCGGATACGGAGGCCGGGTGGCCGGGTGTCTTTGTTTGGGCTGGGGTGGCTTCGGCACTTGTCGCTGTCAGGCAATGCTCCATGCCATCAGTCCGCAGGATCCACAGTTCCCTTTTGCATGTGCGGAGTTGATGCGCTGAGATTTCTGCACGCTTCGGCAGCTCGCCTGCCCGTATGCAGCAGACATGCTCTTGACAAGACATTGCTCGGAAAAGCCGCAGCCACTCTTCACCAAGCCGTCTTTAAATCCGGCTTCTCTTTGCAGTTTCAGGAGGTCATGGCAGCGCCGAGCACGGAGCCTCGAACGAAGCCTTCGGATCTGGAGCAGCTCAGGAGTCGGACCATACTTTCAAAAAGACTGAGCAAAGCCAAGGAGACGCTCAAGATCGCCGATGGTACCACGATGGACCTCCGATCTCACCATAGTCGCCAGCCGAGGTTCGACAGCCTTCGAGTTTGATTGCAGGAGATTACAAGGCTTCCTGACATTGATGATGCCACATGGGCAGAGGCCAGGAATGGTCATATTGACGAAGCGGTCAAAACCTCAAGCACCCTCTGCAGGTGAAGCAGTATGTGGAGAGTCGGCCTGGCCGCAAGCAGTGATCTTCCACGGAAGTAGATGGACTCCATGAGTACACGGAGTCAGCGGTGGATGGGTGTTTTCAATTTAGGCAATCCCGAAACTGCCAAATCTCTGCAGAACTTCGCGAAGAATCCCGAGGCAGTCTGCTTCCAGCAGCTTTTGAACTCTTCATTCAGTCGCCTTCCTGTTCGCTCCGCAGGCGATGCGTGGCTGGCTTCAAACGCAGGCCATTGCAGAGCACTACAACACGCGGGAATCTGAGAACGCGAGGATGTTCTTCTGAGCCATGAGAAGATCCTGGCAAAGAAGCTGCAACAGCTTATCCAAGGAAGCTCACCAGTGGAGATGCACCCGTCCAGGAGAAATTAGCCTTGGGAAAGCCCTTCTCCAGCTCTTCACAGTGTTCGACATCTGAAGCCTCAGGCCAGAGTTCCTGTCCTCTGACAGGATCGCGTCAAGTCTTTGGAGCAGGATCCCGAGCTGAAGGAGATGTTCGAGGACCTCAGCAGAGCTGTGCAGAAAAACAGCTACTGTTGATAAAGCAGAATGGAGCCTGCATTCCTGACCAGGACATCAAGAAGAATGGTATGGAGGCTGCCATGAAGTATTACCAGGACCGTGTAGTACCAGATTCTGACTGCAGAGGTAAGCATTCCGACAACATTCATTCGTGATGTCCGCAAATTGTTCGGACGAGGACGAGACCTTGATGCTCAAAATTTCACAAAAGATGGGAGGCCTACCAGAAGACCTCCAGCCTGTTTTGAGAAAGATCGAGGAGCCATGATCTGGCTTGACTTCTTTCAGGGCTCTCCGATTGCCTCTCCTCGCTCTCTTCCTCTCCCTCTCCGTAAGTACGTACTTCCCCCCGCCCTTTTCAAACGGTGTCGCGGTACGTGCACACTTGCATACATGCATGCAATACATCCGTAGGTACATGCATGTGTACAAGCCTGCCCGGGCATGTGGATGCTGTTCTAAACCCCCGCCTCTTGTAGCAAGAGTAGGGCCGGCATTAGGGTTTTGCATGGTGGTTAAAAACCCGTGCGCGCGCAAGCTCGCGCAAGGGCGGGCGCAAGATACATGACAATATTAGTTATATGTGTATAGCTTTGTATTCATATGTAATATTATGGCTTTGTGTTGGAGTTTACCCGGTGTGAGAATCCCTTATCCCGGTAATTCTGGACTATGTAAACAACTTAGGTCTAGTCTAGCAGTTGATCCTGGATCCTGCGAGCAGCATGCGCATCTGAAAGGCTTGCTTCCCAAACACGCTGCTGCGGGCCCAAGGGGTGGCTGCAAGTGGCAGAAACCATTGAACCTCCTAGCCATGCCTCGTTTAGTGGTGGATGCCCCAGCCACTGCGCCGGCGTTTGAGTGTCCTGTTCCTGAGAAGTGTGTTCCTTGGTTGGCAAAATACCTTGAAGCCAGTTGGATGGACATTGCATAAATATTGCATCTTCACCTGAGGCTGTGGGTTTATGCATGGAGGCGATGCAAAAGCCTCTGTGGGACACACATCATAAGATATGGCGGGCAAGGCTGGTTGCTGCAGCTAAGCTAGCGAAAAGCTGTTTGATGCTTGGAAGCACAAGCGGGCGCAGGTTTGAGCAGTTGTTCCTAGTGCAGGTGTGGCATGACCACCATTTCAGCTTCGGGCAGCTCCCGGAAATCCAACCACGAAATGTGGACGTACCTTGGCACTTTTCGCCGTTTTCAGCATTTTGCCGCCAAGTCATATTTGCCTTTCATGTGGGTTGAGGCCGGGGAAATCGATTGCTTGGATGAAATCTTCAGCCCCGCCTACTGCCAAACAAGTGGAAGCTGCCAAAGCTCGAATGGAGGCAACTTTGAATGTGTATGTTCACTTGGCATTGGGTGTATAACGGGTTAAGCTGTTGCCGCCGTGCCAGGGCGAAAAGAACGACGACCACGTGATCGGAGAAACTCCCACGAGGAAGAAACGGAAGATGGAGAGGGACGGGGCGATGACTCCTCCCAAAGAGGATGCCGCTTGATCTTGGTAAGTGAGAAACGATTTTCAATTGGTTGGAGTCTTTGCTACCTATCAACCGAGGCACCTGGGCCTCTGACGGAGTTGGCGAGCAGCAGCGATGCCCCGGTGCTGATTTGCAAACGTGCAGCGGTTTCCGCTTTAGGATATAAAGCCACCAAGGCTTGGCGCTGCTCAGCTGAGGCACGCGAGCCTGTCGCGGAGTTGGCCATCAGCGGCGATGCTCCGGCGCTTGGTTTGCACAGGTGCAGCAGATTAGGGTCTACATGGACTGTGGGTTTTTAACCAGTTGTGATGGCAGTATCTGCGCAGCCGAGGAGTGCGGGCCTGGGGCGGAGATGGGGAACAGTGGCGATGCTCCGGCGCTTGGTTTGCACTTGTGCAGCGGAGCATGGTCTAGACTTTGGGTATTCGGCAAGTTGTGATGGCAGTATCTGCGCAGCCGAGGAGTGCTGGGGCGGAGATGGCGAACAGTGGCGATGCTCCGGCGCTTGGCTTGCAAAGGTGCAGCAGTTTAAGGAATTTGCGTGAACGTGCCCAGTCTTGTCCACAGGCAGCGTGCAGATATGAGCCCGTAGGGATTATCCATGACAAATCCTAGGCTGGTGCCGCATCTTCGGCGCCCGACGGCAAGCTGGCAGATCTCCTTGGTACCGATGTCCACGGCTTATGTGCTAACACCAACAAAACATCTTTGATCTGCTTCGGTCTCTTTCTCTGCTCAGGTGAGCATTCAGTTGAAGGGCCGACCCAATTTGGGTGGAAAGGTGAAGCGGCTTCCTGCTTGCCCAGTATGTGATTTCCTGCGAACACCTGATTTTCATGGAAACTTTTGTTCCAAATGCGAGCGCAATATGCGTGCTCGTGGGCGCCGTTCCTGGCTTCGGCTTACTCCGGAGGAGAAGCGTGACATAGCAGCCCAATCCGTAGCCCAGAGGGCTGCGGTCCTGAGCAAGTCAGATCGTAAGAGGTCAGCTCGCATTGCCGAAGTTGTTTTCCAGATGCTGCAGGAGGGCCGTGCGTAGGCTCTCATGTGGATCCATGCACACAGAGCGACGATGGTGGCGTCACGTCGCGGAAAATATGTGGAATGCTCCCAGCTTTCAGGTTGCTCGCACTCCATCGTCACCGGTGCTACTTTGGACAGTCCCTAGAGATCCTACATGTCCTCAACCACTCCTTTAAAGCCCAAACCTCGTTTTCATAATCCTGCACTTTTTGCTTGTGAGAACGTCAAAGAACCTGTTGCATGTGAGCATGTCAAACAGCCGCTTCGTTGTCAGGCCAAAGAAGAAGATCATCCACCACCATTACCGCCTCCGAGCGATCCGCCTGCTGTGAAACGTCGGGCCTCATTCAGCTCGAAAGTTGTTTTGTTCTTGAGCCTCCCAAGTCCCCGTAACAAAATGGGGCTGTTTTGTTCTTGAACCCCCCAAGTCCCTGTAACAAAATGGCGCTGTTTTGTTCGTGAGCCCCCCAAGTCCCCGTAACAAAATGGCGCTGCTTTGTTCTTGAACCCCCCAAGTCCCTGTAACAAAATGGCGCTGTTTTGTTCTTGAAGCCCCCCAAGTCCCTGTAACAAAATGGCGCTGTTTTGTTCTTGAGCCCCCCAAGTCCCCGTAACAAAACGGGGTTGTTTTGTTCTTGAACCCCCCAAGTCCCTGTAACAAAATGGGGCTGTTTTGTTCTTGAGCCCCCCAAGTCCCTGTAACAAAATGGGGCTGTTTTGTTCTTGAGCCCCCCAAGTCCCCGTAACAAAATNTGCCCCTGGACAAAGTGGGTGTGTTTTGTTCATGAGCCCCCCAAGACCCGGCAACAAAATGGGGCTGTTTTGTTCTTGATCCCCCCAAGTCCCTGTAACAAAATGGCGCTGTTTTGTTCGTGAGCCCCCCAAGTCCCCGTAACAAAACGGGGCTGCTTTGTTCTTGAACCCCCAAGTCCCTGTAACAAAATGGGGCTGTTTTGTTCTTGAGCCCCCCAAGTCCCCGTAACAAAATGGGGCTGTTTTGTTCTTGAGCCCCCCAAGTCCCTGTAACAAAATGGGGCTGTTTTGTTCTTGAACCCCCCAAATCCCTGTAACAAAATGGGGCTGTTTTGTTCTTGAACCCCCAAGTCCCTGTAACAAAATGGGGCTGTTTTGTTCTTGAGCCCCCCAAGTCCCTGTAACAAAATGGGGCTGTTTTGTTCTTGAGCCCCCCAAGTCCCCGTAACAAAATGGGGTTGTTTTGTTCTTGAACCCCCAAGTCCCTGTAACAAAATGGGGCTGTTTTTGCTCTTGAGCCCCCCAAGTCCCCGTAACAAAATGGGGCTGTTTTGTTCTTGGGCCCCCCAAGTCCCCGTAACAAAATGGGGCTGTTTTGTTCTTGAGCCCCCCAAGTCCCCGTAACAAAATGGGGCTGCTTGGTTCTTGAACCCCCAAAGTCCCCGTAACAAAATGGGGCTGTTTTGTTCTTGAGCCCCCCAAGTCCCTGTAACAAAATGGGGCTGCTTTGTTCTTGAACCCCCCAAGTCCCTGTAACAAAATGGCTGTTTTGTTCTTGACCCCCCCAAGTCCCTGTAACAAAATGGGGCTGTTTTGTTCTTGAACCCCCAAGTCCCTGTAACAAAATGCGGCTGTTTTGTTCTTGAGCCCCCCAAGTCCCTGTAACTATATGGGGCTGTTTTGTTCTTGAGCCCCCCAAGTCCCCGTAACAAAATGGCGCTTTTGTTCTTGAGCCCCCCAAGTCCCCGTAACAAAATGGCGTTTTTTGTCAGCCCTCCAAGTCCGCGTAAAAGAATTTGGCTGTTTTGTTTTTGAGCCCGAAGTCCATGTCGCGAAATGGCAGCGTTCTTGAGCCAGAAGTGCCCATGACAAAATGCCGCTTCTTTGTTCTGGGCGCACCCACCCAATCAAGCCGAGAGTGTTGTCAACGGTATTTTGTATGCCTGCTCTCTAGACTCTGTACGCCTGGTGCCTTGTTTCCTGCACGAGAAAGAAGTGGATGGAGAGGAGAGAACGAATAGCTGAGTAGCCTACCATGGCCCTTCTGAACACGAGCTGGTACTATAAGGCACGTGCCAACGATGATTGCATCTACACATTCAGAGTTCCTGGCTTATGAGCTTGTTCAGTTCGAAAAGCCGTGCCGATTGAGAGGTTTGGAGTTTATAACAGAGGGTTTGTTCAGGATGAGAACCTCCAACCAACAACATCTGCGCCCCGAAAGCCACAAGCTTCAACCCCAAACCCGAAAAGCCTCCCCCTAAGTCTTCCTGAAGGCCTGAAGGTCCCTCAGTCCCCATCGACTTGCTGCGTGTAAAACTGTGGGGTTGACAGCTGTGTTGCGCTCAAGCTCCGCGCAAGAAACGCGCAAGCTTGGCGCAAGAAAAGGTGGGCCATGCCAGCTGATGGTCCTTCTTCGGGCTTTGGTGAGGAACTTCGTCGGTGGGCGGCGAAAGGATTCCCTGGCGAATCTGGCAAGAAACGCAAAGCTATTGACACTAGTGACGAGTTGGTTCTGACAGGAAACGAGCTTCGCGATCTTTGGAGTCAAGTTCGAGATGCTACAGTGAAGCTTTGGGGCCGGCGCTGGAGGAGCTGGCCGTCGACCAGCTGGGCGAGGGCGTGGCCAGCAAAAGGAAACAGCAATGGAAGAAGGACATGGCAGTCAAGTTCTTCAAGCAGCTGCCGGCTCAGCAGCAGGATGCCATAACACCTCTTGCAGAATCCTGCCGCACGGGACGACGCACGAGTCCCGCAGCTCGGCAGCTGAGGTTGCCTGGAGCCGTACAGGCAGTTCCTGAACCGCCTGCGCCTGCTGCGCCGCAAGTCGAGGGGGTCCCCCTGTCCAGTGCAGCATCTTCAAGCCGGAGGAAAACCTTCAGCGCCATGAAGCCGGACAGCAGACGGAAGGCAACCATTGACCTTGCGAAGCGTGTTTTAGACTTGTCGTCCACGCCACACGAGGCCCAGACAGTTCTTCAGCGAGTTCAGCAGCGAGCAGACACACACTTCGGGCAAGACAGCTCTAGCGTGCGTGAGGATCATTCGGCCGCATTGGCAAAGGCGTTGCAGCGTGTCCGTGAAGCTCTTGCTGCATCGGGAGATGTAAAGTGGGTGTGCCGCTTGGACAAGGAGGGTTGCGTGACGGAGTATTGTAAGGCCCAACCATAGGTCTGGATTTGCCAGGTAAATGAGGTTCTAGGGAGCTCTCCGTTTGCTTAGTGGCCCGCTTTAGGACCTATAGAACTTCTGGACAGATGCTGTGCCGCAATCGGAGCAATCTTTACATGCGGTGGCATCCCGACGAGCCTGGGCCCACCAGGAAGAAGGCCGTGGACCGTGAGTTCCGCGTCATCCGGAATGTCCGAGAAGGCAGATTGGCTGTGCCCTGGCTGTGCCCTTTGTGCAAGCACGGGATACCGGAGGGGCGATTGGCAAGGGTATCCCGTCTTCGAGTCAAGTCTGCAGAGTCTGCAAAGGATAAGCATCGCGAAGCCCGTCATGCTGGCGTTGACGTCACCCGTTACGGGCAGCTTTGCAGGGCTCAGGGTGCCAAGCAGGCGGTCGTGGTCAACAGAAAGAGGGTTGACAGGTTGAATCGTGCCCGAGCCAGCCGGTTTCGGACTGATGGGCCCGGCAAGTGCGTGCCTTTCACTTGGCCACGGCTCAAGAAAGGCTTCAAGTTGAAAGGCTCAAGTGAGAAGCCAATGAAGTTCCGGCTTTCGTCGGCCTGGCGTTGTCCCGATTGTCCTCGGGTCTTCGCCGACGAGCCCTACGCTCGGAAGCACAGGTGCCAGAGGATTTTGAAGAGGTTTTTGCAAACTAGAGTGAAACAACTGGACAAGTACGTGCACGGCCTCGCGCCCGAGGTGCTCGAGGGTTTGTGTAAGAGGGTTCGCCACATGATCGGCGGGAAAGCGGTGGCGGATTTGGCATCATGATCGTGCTCGCTACCCTGAAGGTGCAGTGTGCTGGTGCGGCCAAGGTCAATGGGCTCATCGACATTTTGCCGGACGAGAGCCATGTAATTGACATCCTTTGCGTGCAGGAGATCAATGTGGACCCACGTTCGGCTACGAATTCCGTGACTGCATTGATGAGCAAAGGCTTGCATGTTTTTCTGAGTCCACTGGGAGAGGCTGGCTTGCACAGATCTTGCGCCGATTCGGCTATGCAAGGGGCTTTAGCGGCGGTGGAGCGGCTCAAACTGACCCAAGCTGCTTGGGTTTTCGTTATTGTGTGACTTGGTACGTTTCAAGTCATTGTTGTGTGATTTGGTGCGTTTCAGCTCATTTTTGTGTGATTTGGCTCAATTTGGACAGTTTTCAATGCTTCTCGCTGAAACTTATGATTGTTCGATGATTTGAAGGTTTTTGTTTCGATGCCTGTTGTTTTGCCGCATGTCCAGCTGTTTGGTGGTTGCCTCTGTATCGTTGCACTTTGTCGGCAACTGTCTGCCTCATCGTGTCGCAGTCGTCCGTACCTTTTCGAGGGGAAGGTAGATGGCATTCAGACTTTGTTCAATAAACCAATTCGAGCACAAAGTACTTCAAGTCATGCTCTGGCGCTGCCCTGATGCTGCCACACAAAGCCGCAGTGCCAAAATCGCTTCAACCGTTACTCCCGTTGGCATCCTGGTGGGGCATTGCCAACTCGTAAGGCGAGGGACCCAGAGTTCCGTATCATCAAGAAGGAGGAGCGGCCCGACTGGAAGTGTTCCCTTTGCAGGTGTGGCATCCCCGACAACGGCATCGCCAGAGCTTCGAGGTTGCGCCCATCAAAGCCGCCAAGGACAGGCATCGGGAGCTAAGCATCCGGGGTCAGTGTGTTCAGGTTTGGCCAGTTGCGCCGAGCCAAAGGGGCCAAGGCTGCTGCCGTTGTGAATCGCAAGCACGTTGATGGCTTGAGCACGGCTCAGGCCAAACGCTTCAAGTCGGCTGGGGCCGCCCAGTGTGTGCCCTCCACCTGGTCCAGTTGAAGTTGGGGCTCAAGCAGAAGGGTCATGACCCGAAGCCCGTGAAGTTTTCGGTTGGCGGCTGCGTGGAGGTGCCCGAAGAGCCCGAGAGTGTTTACTGATCAGCCGTATGCCCGCCGGCATGCCTGTAAGCATATACTCAAGCGCTTCATGACTCAGCGGGCCCCACGGGATTTCGGCTGATGTGTGAGTTGGGATGTTCAAGCGAGCTCGCCACATGATCGGCGGAGAGGATGTGGCTACCGCCTCGAGCCCATGATCGCAATCGCCGTTTGAATGTTCAATGTGCTGGCGCGGCGGAGGTCAACGCACTCATCGACGTGATGTTCGACGATGGCTTGGTAATTGACATTCTTTGCAACCAAGAAATCAATGTCGGCACGCTTTCCGCTCCTGGTTTCGTGGCCAGCTTGAAACGCAAAGGTTTGCACGTTTTTATGGACCCGTTGAGTGCTGATGGTATGCACAGAACTGCCGTCTTCTCAAAGTTGAGCGGAGCAGCGGTGAACTTGTGCAGCAAACGGCTTGCTTGTGGAGTTTTTCAGTTTTGGAGTAGGGACGATTGCGTCAACAAAGAGTTCTTGGGGCATGAGCTTTCCGCACTGTTGTTGGGCTGCGACATCTCAACGGATCTCACTACGACTTTCCTTGAGCTAAAGCGATGGGCTGATAAAGCGATGAAACGATCAGCACTTCCCCGTCTCCCCTACAGTCGTGCTTTCTGAGGCCGGAGCACGGAATGGTGCTACCAGAATCAGATGTTCTATGTTTGGTTTTCTACGAGCCACAATTTACCGACCTTCGTTTGTAAAGTCAAGGTGGCCTTGCTTCATTGGGGCCTTTCTTCAAATCAGAAGTCACATGTTGAAATCAGCTTTCATATCCTGATGTTCAAGCAAGGAAAGCCAGTAGTCACTTTCCCCAGGACGTCTTCCCGTCGCTCGAAAGTCCAGAAAGTCAAGAGCTTCGGTTTAGTCACTGTAAATTCAGGTTGGTGGAGGCTACCTCCACTTAGCTGGCGCCCAGAGGGAGAACCATGCTGAAAACACACGTGCACCAGATCTCATGATCTGTAATGTCGTTGGTGATGTGGCTCTTTTTTGTTGGCTTGCTTTTCTGACTTGCTGCCTCTGTCTTTGTCTTTCCATTGGAATGGGACTCAAGGCTGTCTTGGACATGACTGTAAGCAACTGCAAGAACATGACTGCAAACACTTCGAAGCTACAGAATCTCAAGCTGCCACAACGTGACCCTTGAGCAACTCTTTGCAGGCACACGAGAGTGATCAATTCTCGCTTCATCTCGCTTTTAATTCATGTCCACAGCTTCGTTGCATGTGGTAGGACATGCGTGCCACATGGCCCTGATAATCTCGGAGACAACCAATTTCAGCAATCATGTTCGTTACACTAGCCCTTGTAGAACACACACAGATACATATGCGCACACACTTTGAAGAACCAGTAGTCAGATTCTCATCTGTCCGGCTGGGGTCATAAGCTTAGCCAGGTGCCATACGTTGCAAATGAGCTTTCACTCGATCTAGCAAGAATCAGCACTCAGACAGTGAGTATCATCAACACATACCCAGAGGACGAATTGCACGACGTCACAAGCAAAGCAGGTATGTCAATCCAACGTCAGGGCTAATGTCAGTGCTTAGTCAGAGCCTCTGCGTTGGGCAGTCATTTTGACTTTGCCGACATGAATATTTTCAATGACAAAGTTTGACAGATATGCACACACCCATGCACACGCGTGCACGAACGAAAACGTGCACGGAGACGTTCGCGTACGGGTCGTATGCGCACATGTATACATGTACATATAAACAGCCATAATTACATACATGCAGTATACACATGCACATGCACTGTCATACATATACACACCGTAAAGTGGCAACTCAAGGCACGTACGTGCACCTCCCCACCCTCTCAAAAACATGCGTCCCGGGGCATGGGGGTATGTACCTCTGTGAGCGCGACTGTAGCCCATGTGCGAAGGTACGTGCTACCCCTTTCGCGACGGGTGCATACGTAGGACCCCTTGTGCTGTACTTAGGCGCATACCTACTACTTGTGTATGCAAACGTTCGTGAGCACATGCCACTTATACACTTATTATAGATCAATAGATAGTAACCACCAAAAGGCCAGTTTTGTCGGGACGCGAGCGTCCGCAATTTCCCCCTGCCACTTGGATGTTGCTCCGGCCCCCGTGTGCCGGGTACGGGATTTGGACCAACATACTGAGGTACATACCAGCCCCCAGAACGGCATGGAACGGCTAGGTATAGAGCGACATCCCTGTATAACGCTTCTCCCTCTGTGTGTTTTTTTCTCTCTCTCTCTCTCTCTCCGTCCCTGTCTCCGTCTCCATCTCTGTCTTTGTCTCTCTCTCTCTCTCTCTTTCTCCCTCTCGCCTTCGCACTCTGCTGCCCAGGAGACCCCTCTCACGCTCCATGAGGCGAGGGTTGACCGCAGGCTCGCACAGCATCGCCTGGGCCCCCCCACACAGGCAGCCAAGAACGGTGACCTCAAAGCTGTGCAGGAGCTCGGTTTTTCTTGACGATAATTTCAAGCCCTTCTTCTTGGGTCCATGCAGTTTGCTTTGTACATCATCTGCGCCGCGCGCCTTTCCCCGAATGTGGAAAGTGAGAGGAGTTTCTGCAGAAGAAGAAGCCCTTGGACTCCCAGGCCGCTCTCAGAGCCGCAAATCGCCGCCACTAGGAATCTTTCAATCATTGTCCGATGACTCTCAGGACCACAAAGGCATCACGGCGTTGGGCTATGCTATCGGCTCAAACCGCATCGCCGTGGCAGCTCCGATGCATATAACACCGCACTGCACGGAAAAAAGTATGGTGAGCTCCACATCAATGTCCTCATCCCGTGTTCGAAGGTGAAGCTGCTCCTGGACAGCAGGGCGAATCCGTTTGCGGTCGACAGCAATGGTCCGATGCTTAAAGTTTGCCCCGGTAAGCCCCCGGTGCTCCACGACCCGTCCGGATCGCAGACAAGGCAACAGCGGGCTTCACTACGCCGCTGGCTACGGCCGCAAGGAGCTCCTGGAATATCTCCTCAAGGCCCCGACGCGACGTCCAGGTCCTCACACGTCTTATGTTGCTTCTTTGGGCAGGTGGGCATCAACGTGAATCAGCGGAATGCACAGGGCCAGACGCCCCTGGCCGTGGCGCAGCTGAACAAGCAGGAGGCCGGCGCCGGCGTCTGAGAGGAGCTCCGTCTCTGTGCTTTCGGCGAGGCCAGCCTTCAACTCCTCGTCGCCCACGGTGCCCAAGCATGAGCTGTGAAGAGAGGCCTCCTCAAGTCCGGGATCCCCAGCTTGACATCTGGAGCCTGGAGCATGCAAGGCTTGCGGCCATCGGCGCAGCTGGCACATCGTGCCTTGCTCATGCATCACGGCACTCGGCACTGGGGTCATGCGGAGTAAAGCGCACACTTGTACAGGACGGTGCTTGCGCAATGGCGCACTTCCAATAACAACGATTGTCTAAAAATATCTTTTTCTCCTGTATACTCTCAGAGTTCTAGAGCCTGTCGAAGGCTGGTCACTCTTTTGAAGCTTTTTCCAAGCTCTGCTCATGGCGCTCGTGACAAACAGTGTCATCCTGACTGCGTCCATGGCAGAAGGGAGGCTACGATCCCCATAGCGCCCCCTCGTGTGGTTCCACAAATGCGCAAAGTTGCTGACCACTGGAGATGCGGGTGCGTGAAGAAATTCTGCAGCACAGCGTACAGCTCTTTGGATTCGAGACGTCATGAAAGTTCTGCAGGCACTTTCTTTAGCATTTGGTGCGGACGTTTTGTCCAGGTCCGCAGATGCATGCTTCCTCTGCCCTCGGAACCAACTCATCGCTGCGACGGAAGCTTTGATTAGCCTGCCACCGAGCGAGAGAAAGCAGGGTTGCAACTTGAAGCGTCTGCAGGATTCACGAGCATGTCGCCTTCTGCAAGAAGCTATCGCATTCTGTTGAGGTGCCGGCTGCGGAGTCTGCCTGGCCGGCCGAAGTCCAAGTAAGACAGCGGGCAGCGTGCCCTCCGAGACAGGGAGAGCTCGCAGAGGCAGATCGAAAGAGAGCCGAAGAAAGAAAGCGCGCAAGCAAGCGGGCAAGCAAGGGTGAGAAGCAAAGAGAGAGCTCATGAACGAGAACGAGCTGTTTCCTTTCAATGCTCCCAGGAGTTGAAAGCCACAGCTTCAAAGACTGTTTACAGCTTCAGTGCAGCTCGCTTGATTGCAACCCGCTGATCTCTCTCTCTCTCTCTGATCAAGTCTTACCCGCCAAACACAGTCTTCATCTTACCTCGTGCGCTTGTTGTTTGCAAGAAGGCACGCAGGTTGCCATGCTTTTTCTCCTTCAAAGCGTGTGAGAGACCATCGCCTCTGGGTTCACGTGTCGTCAGCGATGCAGTATCCATTCATGTAATTACATCCCGTACTGATCCACACACAGCTCAAGGGAGCTCCCGGAGTCCATGAGGGAACATGCGGCTCAAGACAAACTCCCACTGGCTCTGGGGGACGAACATAGTATGACATACTCAGGAGCATGGCAGAGCGCGGATAAATGATGAAAGGTCTGCATGCTCTCATATGCTCCCCTTGTGGTGCACACGACTGCATGACGCCGCTGGCATTGATTTTCGAGATGAGATGCATCGAGGAACTGTTGCAGTGCTACTATGCCAGTCGCTCAGGAACCGATTTCTTCAAGATCACAGGTAAACCAGTGCGAGCGCCGATGGCCCAGAATCCGCTAGTTGTTTTGAATGTGAAGATGCTGTAGCAGACTGGCCCACCGCTTGCTGTATAGCTTTCTGTTCTCTGCAGCGCCTCGCTTCGCAAATGGCCACATTTGCATGAACACAGGTCATGTCACTCGTACTTTCAGGTCCGATTGCAGGCTGGTGAATGTTTTGGCTTTGTATCCTACATAGCTTCAGCAGCCTGCGGATGCAAGGAACAATGGCAGTTGACAATGCATTGACTTGGACCAGCTTCAAGGAAAGCCGCTTTCAAGCTCACTCAGATCCCAAGTAACAGCCTGTTCACGCGGAGCTAATGGATCGGCTCTGCGGCTTGGCCAAGCGGCCGGCATGGCGCAAGGCCGCGCCGTCGCTGCTCGTTCGCGAGGCGCGGAGCAGAGCTGTGGCCTGGCACGAGCTGGTGGCACGGCCAGAGCTTCCGTGCAGACATCTCGGCATTCTCGGCATCCGCAGCGCAAGTAAACTTATGCAAAAGAACAACAAGACTCCTGTCGTGAAATCAAGGGCCATCTTCGCTGAACAAAACGCGCTCGCCAGGATCCTGCTTCGAAGCCCAGTGCGAAGGTGTGGCATCCTCTTGCCCGGTGTTTCAGTAGTTCGGGCGAACTTCGCACAGAGAGGTTGCCGGCTTCGACCTCAACGACACTCTCGTCTCCAGCAAGATAGGAGCACCAGGACAGTGTGAGTGCTGCATGGTGCGGGTGCTTCCGAAAGATCGCCGAGATTGCCAGGATACCAGGTCACGGTGTCCGATTGGATCTTCTACAGCGAAGCGCAGCTTGTCACGCAAAAGCCCAAAGCGGTCCCTAGTTTGTTAGCTGTTTGTCCGTGCCTTGCTGGGGTGCAGGGTCCCGAGAAGAATCGCAGAGTTGCACGACCAGGGCTACAGGCCAGGGAAGGATGTTTGCAAAGCTGCTGCAGAGTGTGCGGCTGTGCGGCTCGCAGAGGCTGGTGATTTTCACCAACCAGGGGAACATCAGGACTGAGATTGCAAGACTGCATCGGTGGATCGCGAACCCAGAGTGGGTGGGACTGGCAGAGGAGTGCTCTGGATGGGAAGAGAGCCGAAGCCTTCAAGGGCTACGTCGAGCCCTGGCACAACTTGAGAAGCAGCCAGCATTGGCCTCGCTTGGCCACGCTGAAGGGCCCCATTGCCAGCATTGGGAAGCGTAAGTCTGTAGCCAGCGCTTTTCTTCCCGAGTTTATGCTCGGCTTGGCAATGCCTGTGCCACCTGTGCACAACTTGAGGCATGTGCTTTTGCTTCTTCGATGAATCATCACGTAAGGGTGTGTGCCGAGGACGACTTCGCGAAGAAGCTCGAAGTGCCCTTCCTTGCGGGGCCCTCGATGTGCGGCTCTGACGTGCGCAGCCGCTGGGTTCGTGGCTCTGGGCTCCCTTTGCAAGGTTCTTGCATCAACACAGCGCGACAAGTACCGCAAGCCAAACACTGGTATGTGGGAGCACCTTGCGAAGGTTCTCCTCATAGCTTCTTGAGCGTCTCTTGTATTGTGGAGACATCCCGAACCTCGGGTGCTACGGAGGTCAATGGCGTGGCTATAGACCTGGCAGAAAGTTTTTACATCGGAGATGCTGCAGGCGCGCATCATGTTGAGAGTTTGCGTTGTGGCTGCTCTTTACTCCACCTGTGAGCATTCTGTGGATAGGCAACTAATGAGTGAGCTGTCGTTCTGTTCAGGTGGAGCAGGTGAGCATTCTGCGGACGATGCAGAGTTTGCCAAAGCCGTGGGTGTCAGGCTGCGGAAACATCCACAGACCTCCCACGTTTTGGCCCACTTCATGGTCGTAGACCCTGCCAGGTTTACTCACACTCGCGACTACTTTGGGCCTGCTGGCGGAGGTTCGAGTGAAGCAGGCAGTGGGCTCAAACTCTCGTGGCGGTGTGTTCATTCTGCTGCAGCTGAAGTGGTCAAAGCACAATCAGGCGCTGCACAGGGCCCGCCGAAGAAGGCGTCTGCAACCCATCACTTCATGGACATGCGGCTTGCGGCTTCCTGATTTGCACAGCCTGCGAGCTCCGTGTGAAGGTCGCCCGCCTCAGCGGTCTGGGCGACTCCTTAGCGAAATCGCCGGAGAAGCCGATTTGCATCGCAGGCAACGGGGCAATGATTAGTTGGGACGACCTGGCCCGCACTTGAGATCGTGAACCTTGGCCCATTGTTTGCACAGCAAACGGCTCGATCCGAATCGAGGAACTTGTAAGTTGCAGTCTCGACTTCACAGCCTTTTTCGGCAGGCTCTCGGCCAGATCCGCCGGTTGTGCTGATGCTGGTGGGTTTGCCTGGCTGTGGCAAGTCGAGCTTCGCCGAACGTCTTGGCCCACCAGCAGGCCATGTCAATTGGCCAGCTTCAGCGAGCGTAATCGGGCTGTCTCACGGCAGTCCTCTGCTTTTGGCTCGCCCTTGCAAGGCTCCGAGGACAGGGTGGGGATGCCCTGGAGGCGTGGGACGCTTACTGCTACCAAAAATTGTAGCAGTAGCACAGTAGGACTAGCGGCCTTCAGCCTTCCAACCGAGGCGTGTGTCAGGATTTGCTTCGCAGTCTGAGCCTCAGGTGGAATGCCAACCCCACAGTCATAGCATGGCATAGCTGCCATGGGCCCAGAAAGAACGCAGGCAGGGCGATGCTGGCTCAGGTAAAGAAGCCTGTGTCCGTGCAGCATCGTCCTGCTTGAGCCAGGCGGATCGCTCGAACAACTTGTCTTGTCTCTCTCTGCGAAGATCTGCGCAGCGAGGACTGCGGAAACGGTAGGACGTCGGCAATGTACCATGGCGAATTTGTGGACTGCATCGAAATCGGTCCCGGAAACTGCGGCGATTCCAAACAGACGGTGACGAAAGCTTTCGATTTCCATTCAAGGTCACTACAGCGTGCATCCTCACTTGACTTGCACATCGAGGAATCCATCGAACACGATCAAACCAAGATGACGTAACAAGCTCACGGCATAGCAGTGTGGTGCTGTTTCATGCCCCGCATCGCGAAAGGTCGAAACAAACCGAGTTGTGTCCATATAACGAGCACCACGCGCTGTGCAGTTCGCTTCCGCAATTCAACGTGAGCTCTCAATGCTTCAAATTCGTACAGCACGTCTGTTGGGGAGCGTCGTCCTGTTCGACCAGACCAAGTTTCCCACTGCTTGAAGATGTGGTTCTTGCTTTGGGCATCCGCGTTCTGCAAAACAAGCGAGGCGAATTGTCAACGTGTCTCTGGCACATGTTCATATTACATATTCGTGACAGGGGATCTCGGTGATCATCGATCGCACCAACATCAATGCAGAATCTTGACTTGCATACTTCTATGGCATCGCGAACAGGCGCTGCACGGGGTGGAGGATGGTTTGGTGGCACAAAGAGTAAGTAGAACCTGCCTAGGAACAGAGGGCTCCATGGGTGTCACTGGCAGCTGCCCAGGCTGCGTTGCCCATTCCATCCCCAAAGACATTGGGTCTTGTTTGCAGGGCGCTGTGTGCCATGCCCTTGTCTTCGACGTGCCGTTGGAGGAGCTGGATGAAGATCTGTATCGGCACGGGCATGTTCATGTGAAAGAACTTGTCGGGAGACTGTCTGTGCATCCGTGCTGCATAAGTGTCTACGTGCTTCCCTGCCAGGAATGCTGTCGGCGAGCCCAAGCCAGAGAGCAGCATGAGGGCGGCCTCAGGCGACGGATGTGGGTCCTTCGACTTCGACGTCCTGCGCGGATGTCCGGATCGGCCTGACAGGGGTGGCAGCGTGAGACTGGTGGTGTCAAAGCTCAACAAGACGCTGCAGCCAGCCTTCGACCAAGAGCTCTGCTCGTTGCTCTGGTGCGCTTGTGGAAGAAGTCAGCATTAGGTCTCTGGTGATGAACCGAAGGCGGTACCCCATATGTCACCATGTCAGACCTTCGGAAGCACTTGAAAGAAAACTCTCAGGGCTTTGCCCGGATCCGCGTCGTGAAATCGGATGCTGACCTCGAGGAAGAGCGCCACTACTACGGCTGCAGCCAGGCACGGACATCTTCGTGTCTGATTCAGGGCGTACAGTGCTCTAACCGAAGTTGGCAGAGGGGAACCCTATACAGTAGGGAGTGGAAGAAGCCAAGCAGGCTAGACTTCCTACACCCGCTGAAGACTTGCACTAGGATGCCGGGAGGATCCGAAGAGTCTTTGCGCCCGTAGAGTGGGAGATATTCTAGCATTCGTAAATCGCAGTCGTACAGTCGTATATCGCACGCACTGGAGATGCAAGGGCCTCGGCCCTCAGCTTTGCCTAAACCTAAAATTTGATTCGACCAGTTGGGGCTTTTGGCCAAGCGTCGCAAAGGCGGATAATGAGAAGTAGCGAAGTGCAAAGGTAGCTTGCGCGCTCAAGGAGAGTCTTTGTTGTGCTTTGGCAAGCCAACCTAGGTGCTAAGCCTCGCGGGAGGAAGCCGGCAAGCATCACCAAACACCACCACTTACCAAGCAACGGCAACATGACGTAGCAGACAGTTGACCAATGCTCATGCTGACCCGATCGGCGGTGACTTGGCGATCTTCGCTGCCCGCTGTACCGTGTTCGCCCCTTTGCGGCCGCTGCATATTCCAAGGTGCCTTGTGCGACATGATCTTGCGTGCAGGGTTGGAAGTGCGCCTGAAAAAAGACTGGCTGGCTTCTAGGCCAGAAGCAGATGGCAATGCCAGGGCTGATGCTGAAAGACTCCGGCCTGTGCCCTGGCTCAAGAGCCTTGGCCCCAGCCTCTAAGGTGCATGCTAACATCTGAGCTATGCTCACAATCTTGCGCTGAGGCACGGCACGGGCGTCTTCACCACTCGAGACTTTGCGGCCAAAGAGGTCCTTGAAGTGTGCACATGCCTGTGGGTCGCGCGCCTTGCTTGCGTTTGACATGAGTTTCAGTTGCAGACCATAGACAACACGCAATGTGCAAACAACCTTGAGACAGGAGAACCAGCTGCTCTGCTCTCGTGATGCCGATCCTGTGCCCTAACTCGCCTTAAGGAAGCCATCTGTGGCAGCTTTCCAGCCTCAAGCCACCGACGACACCGAACTGCTGGACTATTTGTTTGCGGCAGACAAAGGCGGACACTGCAAAACTTTTGCAGAATTCACAGCGGTCAGTTGAGTGTTGAACCGGACCGTGCGCCCCTTGGACTCCGTGCGCTGCAGGCGAGCGTGGAAGGCTGCTGCTGCCCTTGGGCTTCGGTTGCTTCGCTGCAATGCGGCTCTTCGATTCGAGATTGTTCGAATGCCGAGTGTGGGAGAATCCGAGGCTTGGCTTACAACCACGGCGTGGAGGGCGAATGCAATGCTTCCTATCACGTGCCGCGGATTTGAGGCTGGGAAACGCCCACAAGGCTTTTGGCAAGTTGTAGAGGTGAAGCTGGACGTCGGCCAGCCGCGCCTCATCTTCCGCGCTCTGCGTGACATAGTCTTCGATGAGGAGAGGAAGATCGACATGGCAAGAAGCCTTCTGCGAGTGCGTGCGTGTGTGTGTCACAGAGACTCGTCAGGAGGTGTTGATCGACTACGGCGAGGCCGATGCATTCCTTTCTCACTGGTCCTTCCCGCAGCCTTGTCTCGGTCCATTTCTCGCCTCGAAAGTTCGAGTATCAGCGTGGGAGCACTTTGCTAAGCAATCTCAGATTCAGAGCAGATTCTGCTGCCAGGACTGGTGGCAAGACAGAGGCTGGCGGCCACTGTCTGCTCGCTCAGCCGTCGTCCTGCGACGGAAGATGGCTGGAAAAAGTTCGTCTGCAAGCGCGCGGTGCTTGAGAGGCGACTTCGGAGTCAGAGCGAGTGCCTGAGCGGACCGGACGCAGGTGGAAGCCGAGCGAGAGGCAGGGAAAGGCGGGGCTTGCCCGAATCTCTGAGGGGAATGGGACTGCGCGCTTGTAACCGACAAGGACCCGAAGCCGAAGCGACCGAAGCGCCTCCGCCTGCGGCTCCGCTTGATGAGCTTCAGGGCAAGGCCAGGGCCGGACAGGGGGCCAGACTCCGCTTCGCAGTGCTTGGCTATTTCCTCAGCCTCTGTTGCAGTTGAAGCTGCTGACGTCCATGGGATTCCCCGCAGACGCCTCGGCCGCCGCCTTGGAGGCCGGCCGCATCCCGCCATGAAGGGGGGGGGGGGGGGGGGGGTCGGCCTATTCGGAGTGGTGGCCTGTGGTGCAGGCTGCCGCGGGAGATACCAATGCAGCGGCCAACAGCCTCCTTGCAGAGCGACTTCTGGATTGAGAAAAAGACAAAGGACTTGCATGTGGCATTGCATGGCGTTCGCAGCTGGAAGGCACAGCAAGACAACAAGAGCGCGGCGCCGCAAAGCTCAGGCCGGCCCTCCAGACCGGAGCCTGGTGGCGGGGCTCTGGCCTTGGATCTCTGAGGCGATGTCCTTTGTGATACTGTGATACTGCTACATGTACTGTCCGTTCAAGGAGCAGTGTTGAGTGTTGCTGGTATTTTCTGGGAGGCTGCAGGTCTCGTCCTTCTTCGTGGAGCTGGGCCCCGCTGCTCCGCGGTCGCCCGCCAGCTGCAGGGCCGCCATGTCCTTGAAGGCGCTTTTTTTAAACTTCAGCCTTTGGCTGCGCGAAAGCACAGGGTCTGAGAGTCTAAGTCAAGAAGCTGGGAGCGCACCTCCTGAGCGAGGCGTCGCGCGGCGGTGTTTTGGTTGGCGGCGGTCCGGGTGGGCTGGCGCGCAGGGTGGCTCCTGGGCAGCACTAAAATTCGAAATCCGTCGCTTTCTGGGGGCATCGTCAGGTCGTCGACCTTCAGCCCCCGCGCAGTCTTCGCGGAGAGCCGGTTGGCGAAGCCAATTCAACCGAAGGCGCCAGAGCAGCCGCAGACTTGACCATCGGACAAGAACGCACTTTTTCTGAAGCCTTTCACCGGAAGTTACTAGCAGCTCGCTAGCAGTGGAGTTGGAGGATGGGAAAAGCTCCCCGACGACGGTTTGCGAGTGGCTCTGGAGCTGCAGCCTCAGCCCGGCTGAGGGTGTCGGTTTGTCACGCAGGCCGCAGGCCCCTTTTACAGAATAAGCACATGCACGATGATTTATCTCTTCTGTCCGCTTTCAACAGGCTGGAGTCTGAAGCGGCGCTGGAGCAATGGGGAGTGCGCCGTGCGCCCGACGTCTGTTTGCAGGCGCAACAGCACAAGAACTGAAAAGGTATGGCTTTTTGCTGGACAGCGGTTCGCTCGCATAACGGGCCCGGCGGTCGGATGAGTGGGTCTCAGGAGGCAGAGGCATGCCACCCATGTAATTTGCATTCCTTGAGGCTCTGCTTCTTCCATCGTGGGGGCCTTAGACATGAAAACAACTTTGACGGTCATTCAAGGATGTCATGTCCCGTTTTGACCTTTCCAGGCTGCCACCTGCTGCAGCAGTCTGGCAACTCTTCGCAGGCTCTGCCCGAAGGCTCGTGGGGAAGCGGAGGACCTGGGACCTGAAGCGCCTTCCATCCCTATCAGCCTTGTCGCAACTTTCATTTCAAGTTTCTCGACTTCAATGAGCGGCAGGTCATGGCTTTGGTTGAGAAGCCTGTTCTATGTACGACATCGTGCAAGACATTCATAAGGACTGGTGTGTGCTTCGTGGAATTTGTGGATGCTTCGAGCGGGGACAACGATCACACATTACATCACCGCAGCTACGGCTGCTTTCGGAAAGTTCGAGAAAATTGACGAATTTCTCATTACACCGACCGCAGCTATGAAGCGTCACTTCCACTCACACGCCTGCCATTGCCGAATGACGTGACAAGCAACATGCAATGGCCATCGAGCCTGAACCAACTCCAGCAGAATGCGGGGCCGTCCTTACCAGCATTCGCATGATTTAATGGTCTTTTGTGCAAGGCATGTGCTCTGGTCAGCAGGTCTTGTAGGTCGTCTTTATGCTGGCAACCTCAACGCAAAACGCGAACGTGTGGCTTTCCTATGAGAGCTTTCGTATTACCTCGCCTTGGCCGCAAGTCGCAGGTAAACTTTCACTCTGAGCCGCCCTTCCAGGCAACCGTGGGCGAGGCGGGCCGCAGCAGATCTCGGCCACGCGAACGTACTTCAGAGTTCAGGGTAGTTCTCGGCGCAGCTAGCAAGATGCGGACCGAATGGATCCGAGCTCCAGCAGAAGCGTCCACTGCGAAACACGTTCGTCTGTGCCTCGCCAACGGTTGCCAGGTCCTTCAACGCGGATGTCTTCAGCAGATGCTCGACACAGGCTTGTCAAGCATCTTGCTTCTTGAGTGGTCGCGCTCCTGTGCCACTGTGCGACATCGTGCGACCGTGAGAAGGTGTCGTGCCCTACTTCGACAGGGATGATGCGACTGTGGGTGGAAGCATGCACGTGGAGGCCAAGCCGTCGATGAAGCCTGCGCCAATTTGCACCAGCACCACCTTGTGTTGTCGGGATGTCGTGGCCCTCTCTCGGAGAGCCACGGCTAGCCTGTCGTTTTGGGAGTGACGGCGGTCTTGCTGAAGGACGGCGTCATCGTGCACAAGTTGCCCTCTGGAAGCATGCAGAGATGGAAGGCCACGGCAGGAATGCTCGAAGCTGTGTTAATGTGTGTTTTCATTACCAGTAAACTTGGCAGATACACGAGATGACCGCCAACCCGTTTGGAGAGGATGTCAGCGGCCTGCAATTTTGCCGAAGACGGCTCGGCAGTAGAACTGTGTGGCTCAGGACCTTTCCAACCAAGTGAGACAGCCCGCAGAGGAGCCTCTCGATCTCTTTTGAGAGTATCAGTCTGTTCACTCATGGCAGATGCAGTTTCGGGAGGAGGTGCTGTCAATCGGCTCAACAGTTCAGTACTGGAGCACCACCGCTGCTACCCAAGGGAAACATCTCTTAGATGGAGACTTCGCTTCAGGCCCACGTGCGAGCCAAGGTCCAGCGCTGGGTCTCGGCCACCGTGCTTGCGCTCAACGAGGCAGAGCCGTGGTGCATCGGATGTCCGGATACGCCCGTATCGGCTCAAGGATGGCACCTACCGCTTGGACATCAAGAAGCGTGCCTCAAGGCCGGGAATCCAGTGAGGGTTCGGCTTTGCCTTCGCCCTGCCTGCCAACGACACCTCTTGCACCATTCGCGAAGCCTCAGATTGCTGCAGACGGCAGCTTCCGACGATTTCCGACGTTCCAGGCAATTCATCAAAGAGGCGGCCGGTGCCGAGGCGCATGAGTGTTTGGGGTCGCCCTGTTGCCTCACAAGTTTGGGTAGTTCTTAGGGAAGGGATGCTTTCGACCCCACAAATACAAAGCACGCAGCTGAATACTTGACGCACAGCGGTAGCAGGAAAGCCAAGAAATGCGGCTTGACTTGCAGTCAGTGCTGTTGTGATGGGCGGGAGTGCATTCCAACACTCGAACAGCGTAGTTACTACGTAACTAGAACCGCCGAAACCCACATGAAAGCACAGACGGTTCTTCCCGAAAGCTGCACGACTACTTCATGATCTTTGCGCATGCATTTGCTGATCTACTCAGGCCGGCCACGTCCGAACCTGCCGTCTCCGGAAGTGCAAGAGAGCAGGGACATGCGAGTCATGCGAGCGTGAAGCACGAGAAGGTCGCGGCCGGCACGCCGGGAAAGAGGCGCCGGGCACGGAGCTCCGTCGATCCCAAGAAGGCGAAGGCGAAGGCGAAGATCAGGAAAAAGGCTTCGAAGCAGAGCTCCTCCGACAGCGACTCGGACGGAGGGAGCGAGGGCTCCTCGAGTTCGTCGTAGGCATCCTGGCGGCTATGTCCTGGCTTTCGGCTCGGTGGGCGCCTGCAGGGTCCTGGGCTCTGAAGTATCTGAAGTCGATCCGTTGTGAGAGGAAGGTCGGAAGGACTGTTTCGCTCCCGACCTCGGAAAGGCGGCGCCGCGGCGCGCTGCACTGGAGGTCATGGAGAGATGGCCCATGGTTCCCTTTTTCTGTGAGGTGGCCATCTGGTTGTACTTGTGTGAGCTCGGCGTGCTAGCGCAGCACACGTTGGTGAAGGAAGATGTGATATCGAGTTGAAAAGATCGCTGCGACTGCTGGTGACTGCTCGTAGCTTTCAGTTTTTCCACCTGCCCTTTGTGTCGGCTGCTGCTGGGACGGCTGCTTTTCTTACCCATGGTGTTGATGTGTTTGCCTGCCCGGGGAGATGCGCGTACCATGTGCTCGGTCCTGCTCGGTCTCAGTCTGAGTCTGATAAGCCTTCTGGGCTTCTGGGAGCTTGATAGGGTTGTTCCCGTCCTCCCTGTTCTTCACCGATTGCTTCGCATAAGCAGAAGTCAATGAGCCCGAGCCACGCGAGAAAGAGGGCCGCCGCAACTCGCAGACGGCCAGACCCGAAATTCCGAATTTGCCTACACTCACCCTACAAGCCAAAAAACCTAAAACCCTAAAGCCCTAAACCCTAAGCCGAGTATGAGTGGTGGTCTGAAATCAGTGGGAGTTAGACCTGGTCCCTATCGGTCATGGGATGAAGCAGAAGACCTGCTCAGGAGTGGCACCTATCGGTTTTGCAGGGATGCCTTCTATCATTGATAGATGAATTAGGGTGGCCCCTAGCGGTTTTCCGAGCAAGACTGACTTTTTGGAATCTCGTGTCCTCTCTAGTCATAGTTACCTCTTGCGGAGAAACCATCCGGTTCTCATATGAGCATCCGCACATAGTCTAGATGCCTTTAAAGCCATGGTACCCGCAAAACGGGAGCCGGTCCCGTCCTCGGTGCGGCGTAAACTTGTCCATGCTTAAAGCTGTAGGAGTTCAACTTCAACACAAACATCGGCAAAGCTCCTCTGGCATGCAGCATCATGGCGATAGGAACAAGACCTTGCCGAAGCTGTTTGGCTCTGCATCTGGACATGCCAAAATGCCAAGGGATAAGGGTCAAGTTCAGGCTCGGGGTGGAAGTGGGTCTTAGCATGTCTTGACCCTTCATGGCGGACCGCCATCAGGCTGGGAGAAAGTCTTGGTTTTTTGCTTCTCCTCTGAGATCATTCCCTCCCGCGACATCTTCATGTCAGTAACTTTTGCTCCATACGGTTGAGGGAGATGTATTGGCGTTCAGGTCAGGACCTCGAACAAAATCAAGGGACACCCTAAATCATAAACCTAAACTCCAAACTCTGGACATAGCAAGTCCCCTCATCCTCTAATTGGGGCTTGGTGGCTGCACCAGAGAGGGGGGATCCGGGAGCGGGCGCGGGCCCAAGTAATCCGACGGCCCGTCCTCGGGGGTCTCGTCGGAGTCCCCCGTTTCCATGGGGTGCGGAAAGATGGCGGGCTGAAGATTCCATCGGTTTCGTTTCTTATTGTCCCCTAATATACGAGTTGTACCTTAAGGTTTCGCAGGGTTTGAGAAGGTTTTGTAGGTTCCTGCTATGGGAATTTGGGGTTTGGGGGTTTCTCGAAATTATGGGTCCTCCTTCAAGTTCCATCGGGTTTGGGTTTTGTGAATGTTTGTCTGAACTCTGTCTGTACAGCTGGTGGGGTATGCTTGCGTGTCTTGCAGACCTTTTTATGTTCCGTAGATGCTGAGTAAGATCGTCAAGACCAACCCTAAACCCTAAACCTTAACCCTCAAGCGTAGAAGGACATGTCCCGTGCCACAATCCAGGCCCAGAACTGCGACACCATGCAATATGAAGAGTACTTGCCAGGACAGGATTCAAGCGAGGTGTTCGATATCTGGGAATCGATATGCTGTGTAGCTGCAGAATTATCGTATATAGATCTTTTGCTTACTGTGCAGGTCTTCGGCCTGGGTCTGAGCACGATGATGTTCCCTGCGACTTGACTGCAAAAGGATGCAGGGGGTGTCGCTGCAGAATGGTGCAATGTACTGAACTGGTCACTGTAACCGCTTTGGAAAGCCGTGCGAAGTGTACCAGCGACCTCAGCAAGGTCTTCAGCCGCCGCTGGGTCGGTGCTCCCTTCACGAAGACCTGCTGCATTGCTTTGCCGGCGCGTCGTTCGAGCCACTTGGTTCCAGCAGCAGTCTCGGGAAATCGATCAGAGAGGAGCGTGGCGCCTTGGCACGCCCAAACATCCGCAATCATGTCGGTCTCCAAATGCAACAGATTGCTAGCAAACGATGCTCCTGTGACTTTACACATCTTGAAGTGCTACAAGCTTGTTCGAGTATGGCCAGGCCCTAATCTTGGAGGCACGACACATGACACATGTGAAGGGGCGCAAGCCCAACTATCCTCAAGCTGAAGATCTCCAGAGTGTAATGATGACTGCCGCAACGCTCATCCGCAATAGTTGGCGCAGCTCATCCGCCAAAAAACCCTTGAATCGTGGGTTCCCAAACGCTGCAAGCCCTCCGGTGTTAGCTGGTGTTGTTTCTAGTTCGGGTTCAGGGTTGAAGCTGAAAGGAAAGTTTTATGCAGCTTGGAGCCCAAAAAGCTTTAAACAAGAAGCCACAGAAATAAAGCCCAAAGCCGTAAAGCCACCTTTCTAAATCCAACTTAAAAGTTGCAAAAGGAACAAGGCCAAAGCCCGAATCCCTAGCACCGAAACAAGGACGGGGACGCTTCAGCTCACCAGGCGTAGGCGCTGTCGGGTCTTCGGCTTGTGGGCCCTTTTCAGGGGTGTCAGGATTCCTGAGAGTTTGGGTAACTACAAGTACATGCTTCCATATGTTCTGCATGTGAAATCTTCTAGATCTAGATTTCCGGGCGCGTCGTGCACCCTTATTGCGCTAATTTAACGGGAGGGTTTGGCAGTTGATCTGAAAGTCGGAGTCAGCTTGCGGAAGCATTGAGCGACCTCGTTCTGGTAACTACCCGCGCTTGGCCAAGGGCAAGGGAGCAAGGCTGACAGTGTGTGAGTTTGCATGAGCCTTCGGAAGATGGCCCCGGGGAGTCGAGCCCGAAGCTTTTCGTCCAATCCCGTCTGCCCGTACCTGTGTAGACTTATGGCATACAGGTGTGTATTGATACACGGTGGAAGATTCTGGGCTTCAGTTTCTGTCTGTCTGTCGATCCATCTATCTATTCTCTGTCTGTGTGTGCGTAGTGAGTTTTGCTACGCTTAGATTGCTTAGATCGAAAAATTCAGCTGCGATCCCTTGAGCCCCGGACCCTGAACCCTGAACATTGTAAAGGTCGCCTAGAAGGTGAGGAGCGAGTAGTGGGGGCCCTTTCGCGTGCCGGAAGGCACGCTGATTCCAGCCGTCCTTCACGCATCACCACCCTACAGATTGCAGAGCTTTAGTGCCCCAGGTTTTCTTTTTCCGGGTGATTCGAGACATTAGCATGCCTGGAGTATCTTGGAGTCCAAAGCCCTCAATCCAGGCATGCTTGGACAAGGAATCGCACACCATTACACGAGGGATGGCTGTCACAGCAGGTATCGTCTTGGGTGTACCGCCCGAATGCATGTTTTGAAGCAGGATGTCGCGGTGAAACGAAACAGGCACATAGTCCTGCCACATTTTTCGAGGCATGTCAAGATATGTCGAGGGTATGTTTGGCGAATTTGGTTCTGCAACACTTGTGGTATATGTCCGCGCCTCGGGACACATTTTGGAAACGACGAGCGGCTAAACGGACTGACAGATTGGCAGAAAAACCCTAGTTCATCGCAAGTCTTCAAAGTGCAGCTGGGTTGAGACTCGCGGGATGCATTCGTCGCTCTCGATCGCAATCCCTGGTCAGATTCCGCGGGGCATGGGTCACGCTGAACATGAAAGGCACAAGCAGGACATGGTGCACGTGGCTTGGCTCCACGATCACCTCCCTTGTCTTTCAATTTAGTTTGTTTGCTGGTTAGGTCAAGGGGGTCAGATCATGACTGGAGGGTGCTGTACGGGTTGCTGTAAGTGGCATTCAGGCTCATGTCAACGAAGCCCAGTCCCCCGTACAGTTGGGTCCACAAGAAGCCCTAGAGCCCCACAACTTTAGACAGCAAACCCGGCGCCCTGAAGCAGATTTGGGTACCACCGCAACAGCCTGCATCGTAAAATAGAAGCTTGCCCCAAACGGCTTGATACTCTGTAAACCCGAAGCGCAAAATCTCAAGCCCCGAACCGTGCATGCCAAACCAAAAAAACCAATTCCTAAACCCTACAGCTTGAACAGCAATGGTTAAAGCATGCTAAGAGGCAAACTACGTTTCAGCAACCCAGAAACTCTGGACAATCCCAAGCCCTAAACCTTAAACCCTAAGCCTTAATCCCTAAACGATGAACTCAAAATCCCCCTTCCACAGGTGCACCCTCAATTCTAAATCAAATCTTGAACCCCAAACCCTCAATACAATACCCCTAAATGCTAGACCTTGCAGCTTAAACCCAAAACCCCAAATCCCCAACCCTAAACCCAAAGCCCTAAATCTCTAAGTCTCCCAAAACCCCCAAATCTCAAGCCCTAACCCTGAACCCCGAATTCTAAAACCTGCAAGTGCCGCAAGACTGTGTTGGAGCTAGGAAGGAAGCTTTGGCACTTGTGCAGAGTCGGCCCAAGTCTGTGATACACGTAAGTAGGGAAACCAGTCAGCATGGCACACGTGCTCATGGAACAGGCAAAGCGCCTGGCATTATTGGAGACGGTCGTGGAGTGTAGCATGTCGTTTGGCAGCATTGTTCCAAATCTGTCGTGCGAGCAAACCAGGCAGAAATGGTCGACATTCTCGCCCGGGACCAAGATCCAGCGTATTCAAGCGGATTCAATTCGTAGTCAATTGAACACGCCTCGGATTCAAGATTCAAGGTTCAGGTGCCCGGGAGAACTTTGCCCTGCACCTTGAATCTTGAATCTTGGATCCAAGGCGTATTGGACTGGGTGCGGTTTGAATCCGTTTGAATACGCGCCTTGGCTTGTTCAAGACCAGCGGCATTGTACAAGTAGGAAGTTAAAGTTTCATCTACAAGTCTTTAGATTTGACGAATGTCAGCCGGTCAATCACTAGCTTGATAGTTTAGCGGACTGAATGCATTCAATACGAGGCCACTGTTGAGCACACACATGTGCTTCTGCGGTGTGATTTGAACATGCACGTAAGATACTTGCTTACTACCAAACATTCTTACGTTCTTATGAAATTAACTCTTTCCTCCTGTACAAAACTAGATACTCATCTCTGCTCGAAGACGCTACTATCAGAAGACCAATTAATCGATTGTCTTCGTCTGTTCTTCAGTACGGAACCATCTCGCCCTCTCTCTCTCTCTCAAAGATTGAAAACTTTAAGGGGAAACAGGTTATATACGGGAAAGGCACTGACTTAACTTGCACACTACTAACTAGAGGCAAACATGTAGCATGCTTACTTATATATGTTGCGTTATGTTTGCATTGGGGGGGAGGCCATTTTTTGATGTGTGTTCATTGTTGTATGGCTTAACTGGTGCTTACAGGAAAGAGCTCTAGCCAGTGCAACATTAGCCATCCACACCAAAAAGCTCACATACAGGAGTGTTTGGTGGCCATCAGTTGTCAGGTGCGAAATTTCTAATCAAATTTGAACAACAACAGATCCTAGTTCGATAGGCGGGCCTAACCTAAATGCATGGCAAAGAAGGCTGCGACCGCATCATAGAGAGTTCTGCTGATGCACGGCAATTGACTTATCTAGACTCGGTTAAAAGGTGTGGACTTTCTGGACTGCGTGTTCATGAAATGCCCTTATTGGTTGTCCGCTTCGTGGATTTGCTGGCCGAAGATTCGTGTGCTCTGAGGTTTGTGATCTACGGCGCGATTGCATGTCCATGCTGGGGGAAGAAGACCTCGAGCTGCTGGTCCTCCTTCGGTGGTTTCGAGACGATGGACACGTCGAGTTGCGCGAGGCCGTGGAGAGGAGGGTCGGATGTCTTCCGGAGACGGCATCTGGGTGAAACGAACTGGAAACAACAGGATTAAAGTGTAAACTTAATTACATAAGCGTGATTTCCATTAATTCGTTCACTCCTCATTCCGTTGTTAACAAAGCATAATTTGATATTAGTTAAACCGCGCATCAGTTCCTTTTTTGTGTTTTATTAAATTGAATGGACTGTGTTGTCCTCTTCATTCCCCATATCCGCATGCGTAGGCAGGGTTGGAATGAGGTTGTTGAGGCTGCTGTACTGGTAATTGGAAATTCATGTTTCTCATAGCCCAACTAGATATAACTGTGGTTGTGTCCCACATAATATGGTTAGAGGCGGTTATACTTGGCTTGCAACTTACAAGTAATCGGATGCACGAAGGCTGAGCTCGGACAGCTAGGAGGCCTCCTCCAGCCAGCTCTTTGCATTGGACATGAAAAGCCCAGAAGGATGGCCAGTGGTCGCAAGACGGCAGAAAAGCGAGCTGTGTCGGTCCAGGGCGTTTAATCCGTGCATCATGCATTCGCTGTAGGTTTGCAATGCCTAGGGCCTAGATCTTGCGACTAACTCGAAGATTGAATCTTGCGAGTCTTCACTGCCAATTGCGTGAAGTTACAGCAGTGAGTAGCCAGTCATTGTGACATTGATGTGCAAACGTGCGCAGTGGGAGGTGACGGGTGGACGCAGCTTTACCGGCACTTCATCTCTGGTTATTTGTGCAGGGTGGGACTTGGTGCTTGCAGGGTTCTTGCTCCCGCCCTCACTAGTAGACTTTTTAACCCCATGACAGCCCGTGATCCTTCACGAAGTGATATGGTTGAAGCCGAAGGGAGCAGAGTCTGATGGTGGTGCATGCGGTGTCAATGAGCTTGAACAGATGCACTTTAGTTTTCCAGGAACATCGCAGCTTCGTGTGAGAAACTTTGAGCCTTGCGAGCTCCCGGCTCTTTGATCACTGGGGCTCATGTCTGGTTTTCAATCTCCCCCGAACTCCCCTCCGGAAGCCCAGCGGCCAACCGATCAACAACGCAGACGTATGGCTCTCAAACACATCAGCCCCTGTCCTGCAAGATGCTGAGGCCGCACACATGCCCCGATGGTTTGTGGTTTTACCACAAATCGGGGTGGTGGTTTTGGCAGAGAGAGACCTAGCTGCAATAATCCGGAGGGTGTTGGACAGTTCTTGGTTCGTGAACTGAGTCGATGCTTCTTTCATTATCTTCTTTTCTTGAGGCATGGGACACCTACCCCGACTGCCTGCAGTATGGCCAGTATGGATCCTTGGGCGCATGGCGGGGATGGCATCTAGGGTTAAGGTTGTGGGCTCAGGCTTTTGACAGTTGAGAGCTGATTCACGAAAGGGTATAGGGTCTGGGTTTAGGGTGGGCCACGTTTTTTTGGCCAAGGTGTGGCCAACTCTTCCCTGGTGCTTTGGTGGGATAGGGCTTGTCCAAAACCTGATAATTACCTATTCAATAATTTAGAGCACGAATCTCGATTCTGCACTTGTGCCACCTTGTTTTTAAGGTGTTGCTACTATCGTCGCTTTTGGACAACCCGAATTTGATAGAATCCGTACCGAAACTCTGAACGGAGAAAATTATAGCAACCCCTCCCAGGCATCATCGGCGAGGCGAGTGAAGGGGATTGCCACCTGAAGGAGCGGCGCCCCCTTGCAGCGAACGGGTTTAGGGTTTGGCAAGTATACGACGAGACAAAAGCTTTTTCTTCGCTGCAAGGAAGGGGGTTGGCTTTCGAATTGATCGGTCTGTTATTGCCTTCGAGCATTGATTAAGTTATGATTTTCGCATCTAGAGGTCATATCTTCTATTGCCCTTTTATTTTGTAATTGAGAACCACAAATCTTTCCAGGTTTAGCTCCTTGAGCTTGAAGGGGTGTTCTTGCTGACTAGACGTGGGAGGAGGCAGATTGTTCGTAGTTCGGTTGGCTGCACGTGGAGGTTGAAGGGATTTGCAGGTATTTCCTTCGCGGTTGCTGGTTAGTACAATATCATTTTAAAATCCATTGTAGCGGACTTTTTAATAAGTAGGTTGCCTATAATATTGTCATTCGATAAATATTTCTTGATCGAAATATATATTTCTTTTAGATATCTTTGGATTGTGATTTAAAAAGCTTTCGATATATTTAAATAGATTTAGGAAGAGATGGGTCGTCCGTAATTCTTTCGAGATGGCGAATGTGGAGATAATTTCTGAGATTTTCGTATATTCTTCTTCATTCTGATGGTAGTGAGTTAAAACCTTCTGGTATGTAATAGGGCCGGGGCACCCCTCGCGCGACAAAGTATGTAACAAAAGCGGGTTTTTGCGACAAGGCGAGTGCGAGAAGGGGCGCTATAAGGTCCATTATAAGATTAGTAGAGTGGAATAATGCTGTACAGGAAATATCATGAGTCATGAAAGGTTAAGTTTGTATCCGTTCCGGTGTTATACTAATAATTAAAAACGCTCTAGTAACGTGTTGTGATAAAACAAAGACTAATTTTATATAAGGCTAAGACCTTGTTAAACTCTAAGCCGTTTAAATTTTAAACTCTAAACTACGTTCCTGTACGATGGAGGCTTCGGGATTGACAACTTGTTGAATTCTCATTTTCTTTCTATACTTTGTACATTCTTCTATTCTGTAACATTCCTGTCAGTAATATTGGAGGTGCCTTAGTAATACTCGCGCGATAAGGGTTTGAAACAAAGCCGGCTCGACAAGGGTTTATAATAGAGGGGGGGCCCGCGATAACACGGGGTATTGATTCATGGCCTGATATTCATTCATATTTATCTGAACGTATACTCGCTGAAATACTCTAAATATTATTCGAGTTGTGTATTTCTAAAATATTATTCGAGTTGCGTATTTCGGGGCGAGCGTCGTCCGAACGTAAGTGAATGTAATTTCTCGTTTATTTTATGGGATATTATGCGCGTTTTGGGGCCTAGAAAATTCTAAATTAAAGCATTCCCTAGAGTTCTATCGATAGATGTTCGTGTTGAGATGGAAATTTCTAAATGAATTATTCCGTGGATTTGCTCTATAAGAATACAAGGTTCGTATATTGTGGAGGTACGTTGTATTGAAGTCGGAAGTATGAGCCTTTTTTGAATTTAAAAGCGCTCTTTCAAAAATTCTAGTCTTGTACGTATTTCGATGCGTGTTTGGCGGGATGGGTCCGAACTTTTCTTTAGTATGGAAGGATTTATATCGGGATCGATGGGACCCGTTGGATCTTAGGTTTTTTTTAGTGGGATCTAAATCGGGATCGATGGGAGTCGGTAAATGCAAATTTGAATAACTATTTAGGGGGAGCTAGAAGAATTAACGTTGATCGTTCAGTAATTTCTTGTTGAGGTTTTGGGACCAAGTTGGAGGCCTGGATTCTCGATACCAGGCCAGCTTCATGATAGAGTGCCTTGAATGTACGTAGTCTACTTGCTGTTGCGTGGGATATGGTCTATGTTTCGAAGCGAGTGTTGTTAGATTTTCGGAGGTCGTAAAACACTAAGCGCTGCTAATCGTAATCTCTCGGCTGCACTATGACATCCCGCGTTTTATATTTATACGTGAGTTGCGTCCGAAAACGCTTGCTTTGCTGTTTCTTAGGCGCCGAATCTTAGCATGATAAATGATGTGAAAAGGCCGCGCGCGCAAGAATCGCGCAAGCACGGACCAAGGGCAAGCGCACGGTCTGAAACTACAAAACGTCTTGGAGGTTCGTCTCATGCTAATGCATTTTGCATCTTTGACCGTGCGCGCAAAGTCCGCGCAAGTGCGGACCAAGGCCAAAACTAGGACAAAGAAATATTGGATAACGCCCACGTAATGTCCCATTTGCTCCGTGGGATGCTGCGAAGCGAGCGCTACTATACAACGCACTCTCCGGGTTGCTCTATCGAAAAACGTGCGCGGTTCGGGGCGCGCTCTCCGAAAGACTCTAAATATTACTAAATCTAATTTCTTTATTAATCCGTGGCATATCACGAACGCGCTCCGGAACACTCTAAATACCACTACACACAGATTCTAGGCTGCTCCGAAAGAATTCGCGCGCGACTTGGGGGCCAGCACCCTCCGGAAAATATTAAATAAGAGGTCGCGCGCGCGTCCTCTGGAAGATTACGCCTGTGGCATAGGCTTCACGCATTTCAGGGGTTTAATTAAGCATGAGCGTATAAGAGTTTTATAAGATTTGGATTTCAAGATTTAAAGAGAGACCCTGGAAAGTTTCTGGCTTTCAGGGCTGAGAAGGATCTGTTGGTGTGGATTTTTTGGAGATGACGAGATGTTATGGAACTTGTGTGTCAAGAGGGTTTCGGTTATATAGTAGAGTTTTAGAGGGGTGCTTACATATAGTCCTGGTATGATCGTTTTTTGCTTTTGCTTGTGATGAGGGTTTCAGCTCCCGAGTATACCATAGGGTTTTAGAGCTTTTTCGGACTTGGAGCCTTGGTATATTTATTTGGCTTTGGATGATTATAGCTTTTCGAAGATTTAAATTAGAAAAGCTCAGAGCCCTCCGTGCAAGGTTTTCTAATTTTTGCCGAATTTGGGTAAACTTTCTAATATTTTGAGTTTTTCTTATTTATTTATTGGATCTATTAATAAAACCTCAATTTTATAAATAGATTTGGCCATAGATTCTAATTACTTTGCGCCTATTTTTATAAGATCTATCTTACTTGCTCTTCTCGATTTATGTTACTAGATCTATTAAGCCCACTAGGTCTCTCCTACTAAATTTAGTTGATATAATATATTTGGTTTCCTTATCAGGATAGTCCATGATACCTATTTTCACGATTATCAAATCCTTCTAGCACTATCTTGACAATCTCATTAGATCTGTCCTATCATATCTATTCGATCAGATCTATCTTTCATGCCAAATCTTTCTTGCCAGACCTGATTTTCTTGTTAGGTCTCTATAGGTCTATCTTGCTTGCAAGATCTGTCTTCTTGCTAGAATTTATCCTGCCAAACCTATCTTATAAAACCTATCTTGTCAGACTTGCACATTGCCTCATTAAATCAGATCTTTCTTGGCAGGTCTTTCTTATCAATTCTGATTTATCTTATCATGTCTTATTTTAAATTGCCTTGATATCTTTTCATATCTTGTCATATCTTACCTCCTTGTAATTATCAATATTTTTATTAGAAGTCCCCTACTAGGATTAAGAGTCTCTATCCTGTTCGATTCGAAGCACCCATCGGAGATATTCGAGCTGATAATATCCCTATTTCAAGTCATTTGGAGGCTATATTGGGCTTGATAACTTTGCTCGAAGCGAAATACCTTGTCTCTAGGCTGGCAACACCTCAATTGGAGAGAGGGCTACTCGTCCTCTTGGAGGCTCTGGAAATTATATTGGGCCGGCAATACTTTTGAAGCCCTTTTTCTGGAAAGTCTTGCTTGGCCACTACCCAACGCCCATTAACCGAGGTTTGCAAACTCTGATTAGAGACGATTAATCTCTCTGATAAGCTACGTGAATCCAATTCATTAGCCGCAATTGCGGGCGCCACGGCACCCAGCCCCAGCTTCCAGCACCTATTGGAGAGGTTGGCTGGACAGAGAGGAGCATACGATTCTCGGCTTTCATATTTTTGACAGGTAAAAGAAACTGACTCCGTTCCATTCTATCCAAGTAATTCTTATCTTTCTAGGCCATTCTGAGAAATTGGGCAATACCTATTATAAAATAAAAATTCTTGGAAAATATATAGTGGTTGGCAGCACCCCTATTCAAGACTCTTAGCCCACCGTGGCCACGACCCTCACGGCGCCTATACCCCTATTACAGGCCTCTTGGAGGCATATTGGGGCTCGCCTCTACTCGGTGCGAAACACCCATTGGAGGCTATATTTGGGTGGCATTATTAGAGAGAAAGCTACTCGCCCTCGTGGAAGGCCTGGAACCTATGCTGGGCTGGCAACAACCCTCTTAATGGGGCGGTCCAATGAATACAGTGGGCCTATTTAATGTTGGGTTGAAATTTCTTGTTCGAGCCGGTACCAAAATAAAATAAGACACCCACGGCTCTAAACCCCCGATCGAAACCCGAATTTCTCCCTAAACCCGAAATTTACCCTACGAAAGAAGCCTAAACCAAAAATCATCCTTGAAACTAATCTCACCCCCTCAACCCCAAACCTGGACCCCTCCCTGAACTAAAAGCCCCCCTCCAAGGTTTAAAACCCTGGCCCTGAAGCCCGAAACTCTCCCTTTGGCCCTGGACCCCTAGACTCTCCCTAAACCCGAAACCCCACCTACTTAAGCCTCAACCTTAAGCCACCCTAATTAATCTCAACCCCTCAACCCCAAACCCTCGACCCCTCCCTGCTAAAACCGGGACCCCACCTACTTAAGTCGACCCCTCGCCCGAAAGCCCTGGCCCTGAAGCCTTAAACTCTCCCTAAACCCGAAACCCCACTAAACCCTAGACCTTAATTGCTTTCAAAAAGGTTCAAGAAGGCTCAGGCTCGGATTCCAGGTGGGATTTACCTAAAGCTTACTTGCTATTTAAGAGGTTTTCGGAGGGCTCAGGCTCGGGTTGAAAGCGGTTTTCCTAAGGCTTGCGATTCAAGATAATTAATTAGGAATTTGAAGGTTTTCGAAGCTTGCTAAGGGGAGTTAAGAGGGCTCAGGCTCGGGTTTTAGGTGGGAAGTATCTAAAGCTTACCTTATTAAGGGGGTTTCGGAAGGCTCAGGCTCGGGTTCTGGCGGTTGTTGTAAGGTTTGCGGCCTGTGATTCAAGATAATTTTCGATGTTTTCTAAGGTGATTTAGGAAGGCTCAGGCTCGGGTTCTACGTCTCGGGTTCTGAGCGGTTTTCCCACGGTTTGTTGCTTGTGATTCAGGATAATTAGTTAGGAATCCCAAGGTTTTCGATGCTTTCTAAAGGGATTTAGGAAGGCTCAGGCTCGGGTTCTAGGTGGGATTTACCTAAAGCTTACTTGCTAATTAAGGGTTTTTAGGAGGGTTCAGGCAAGCGGTTTTGATACCGTTTCAGGACAGGAATCTAATGTTTTCGAAAGTTTCCAAGGGATTTAGGAAGGCTCAGGCTCGGGGGGTTCTAGGCGGGGTTTATCTAAAGTTTCGGTCTTGGTGCTGAGGGCTTGAACTTTTTCTCAGACGCAGCAGGCTCAGGTCGAAGGTCGAGCCTTCAAGTGCTGAGGAATCGAAAACAGCAAGCTCAGGCTTCCTTCTTGGCTGCAACCTTCGCCTCAGCCTTCTGAGGCTGCTCAGGTTGCTCACCCTTCTCAGTCGCGGTTCTTGGCGGGGGGAGGAGCTCTTAGGGTTAGGCTACAAACTTAAGGAAAACTTAAGCCCCCAAGCCAGCCTGAAGAGTCGGCTGAGGGCTTGGTGCTCGTCTGAAGCTGGCCGTGCAGGAAGGCTCTTGGGGCTTGCTTGGAATAAAAAGGCCCAAGCCAGCCAGAAGAGCTGCCTGCAGCCTCTGAGGGTGTCTCCTCAGAAATGACGGTCATCGTCTAGGATGCCCCCTCATCCTTCTTCTGAGCTTCTACAAAGAAGAAATAAAGGCGGCTTTGCTTCCTCAAGGAGCTTCTGTCAAAGGAGAGAAGGAGACTGAGGACATATGTTGAGATTTGTTTTGAAGGCAGACAATTGGTACAAAAAGCATATGTATAATCAAATCAGGGGCCTAATTAATGCGTTTTTTTCTTGTCACACTCGGATCCTTCGTCGTCTCAGGCCGAATCTCTCTGAGGTATGATCCTCAGTATCGGTGGCCCAACTAATATTTTTTTTTGGCCCGGCTGAACTTTTCAAGATTTGTCTCAGATTTTCCGATCCGTGGCCGGTTCAGATTTGTCTGATGCCAAGCACGAAACCACACCGGGAAGCCTCCTCAAGCATCCTTTCTAAAGGCGGGGCCACCCGGCTCTCAAGATTCTCCTCAGGTTTCCCGATCCGTGGCCGGTTCCGGCCTGTCTTGCTGAGCGCGAAAAAACCTCCCTTGTCGTCGTCTAAGGTACAGTTGCCTCCAATCTCTTTGAGGTCTCCTTAGTCAGAATCCAAGCAAGTTCTCTCGTGCAGTCCTTGCTTCTCAGCTACTTTCAGTGGCAGTCTCAGCTGCTGCCTCGGCTGTGGCATCGGCCTTTGCAACATCTGAGTGTCAAAGATTTAATCGGTAAAGTGCAGAAAATTCCTGAGAGAAGCAACAGATGCTGTTCTGCTGAAAGATAAGAGACTATCTAAGCAGCCCTTGCCTGATATAGTTCCTGGGCTTGCGGATCGCAGCCACTCTGCCACCCACCGGCTGCAAGGAGAAGTCCTAAGAACGAGCTGGTGGGTTTTCCTGCTGTGTTCGTAAAGAAACTTCGCCTTCTCAAAGGTCGACCCCCAGTCGTGCATTCGTCTTGGTGTTCACCACTTTCAAGGTCTCAGCTCTCTTGCTCCACATTCGCCGTGGCTCATCTTAAAATTTGTGGTGACCCTTGTTGTGCATTCATCTGGGTGTTGACCATTGTGCAAAATTCATGGGGTCTAGAATCTTGGTGCATTCGCTTCGTGTTGGTGGCTAACTGTTTACAAAAAAATTGAAGTTTGCAAGAAGATGAGCCACGAAAATCAAAGGATCGACACCCTTAAAACGTCGATACCCTTGAAAAGTATCAACACTTAAAAACATCACCACCTTAAAAGAATCGACACTTGAAAGGATCAACACCCTTGAAAGACACCCTTGACAATGGACACCTTGAGGATCGATCCAGGATCGACACCCTTGAAAAGCATCCACCCTTGAAGGGCCCATACCTGTTCTTGCAAGGATCGACACTCTTAAGAGAATCCACACCGTCAGACAGAAAAGAATCGACACCCTTGAAAGGATCGAAACCCTCCAAAAGAATGCCCCGGATCGAAAAGCGTGCATTCGTCTTGGTGTTCACCTTTATCTGATCTCTTCCGGTTTCGACCTTGTGTTCTTCCTCTCACCTTTTGAATTATCGTCTGTGTACATTTGCCTTTTCAGCTTCTTGCATTGCTGCAATTTTGTGGCTCACCCTTCCTTGGTGAGTTCTCAGTGTTCTTCCTTGTCGCACATCGGCTTTGTGGCTCATGCTCAAAATTGCAGTCTCGGTCAGTCACAAAAAAGATATTTTCCTCTTTTTTCTGCCAGGATGCACACGCTTGAAAGGATCAACACCCTTAAAAGATTCGACACCCAGGATCGATACTCTTGAAAGGAGCGACACCTTGAGAAGCGACAGCTTTAAAGCACCGACACTTGAAAATCGACCTGCAAGGATCGACACCTGTGAAAGGATCGACCACCTTGAAAGGATCCACACCCTTGAAAGAATCGACACCCTGAAAGAATCAATACAAGGCGACACTAGGAGCGCCCTAGTCAACCCTGATGGTGGCTCTGCAGCTGTCTCCTACGTCAACTGCATCGTGGATAATGACATTCTCGGTCGAGGCCGAGCAAGCGAGACAGTCATCACCTATAGCGGTGGCGAGAACACAAGTTTTGTAGTTCAGAATGCTCTTTTCTTCGATGATGAGTGGCCTGATGCACCGACCGGCTCCGGAAGAATCACGCCGCTAGTCCCGCAGCCTACGTTCCAGCGGGAATTCCAGACCGACATTGTGGTCTTCGCTGATGGGGTGCTTCCTGTGAGCAGGAGCCGATNCACCGACCGGCTCCGGAAGAATCACGCCGCTAGTCCCGCAGCCTACGTTCCAGCGGGAATTCCAGACCGACATTGTGGTCTTCGCTGATGGGGTGCTTCCTGTGAGCAGGAGCCGATCAGGGGCAGACATTCTTCCGTACCTGTTCGCCCACCACTATACGCATGGAGCAGGCACGCAGAAATCTTTCTGTTGGAACAATATTCATTCACCAGCATTTCCCTGCTCGTAGTCTGGTGTCACGCCGCAACAAGCATCGCGATTGTTGTTGGGCGTGTTTTACCGTTATGGCGATTGGTACTCTTGTTGTCTTGCGGCTTTNTCCCTGCTCGTAGTCTGGTGTCACGCCGCAACAAGCATCGCGATTGTTGTTGGGCGTGTTTTACCGTTATGGCGATTGGTACTCTTGTTGTCTTGCGGCTTTCCTTCACATCTCTACTAGCTCTATGCTGCATCGGTCATGCTTATGGCTACATATCTTCTTAACAACTCCTGTTACCAGTGATGGTAGCTGCTGTGATTTCATGAAGCAGGCATCAAGTTCCTTCGCCGCTGGACTGCGTTCAAGTTGGACAGCGAGATAAGAGCGCTTCGNTCTTAACAACTCCTGTTACCAGTGATGGTAGCTGCTGTGATTTCATGAAGCAGGCATCAAGTTCCTTCGCCGCTGGACTGCGTTCAAGTTGGACAGCGAGATAAGAGCGCTTCGTCACAATTTCCTTGTAGCCCTGCGGGATTCCTTCGGCATCGGCCTCGTGCGCCCGGATAATTGGAACGACCTTCCCCTCCACGCTCAGATCGACTTGAGCAGGGGAAACACTGTTGTTCCCTACGTTGTCAATCATCTGAGCAACCAGCGCGCTTTGTTGAAGGTTTTGCCGGACGACGGCGTCGAACGGCTTAGCCTGTGCTTTGTTGAAGGTTTTGCCGGACGACGGCGTCGAACAGCTTAGCCTGGATTCCTGCATGCACGAGGGTGGCTTCCGTCTCCTTGTGGGCAGCTCTGGCTTAGACACTTCAGCTCAGCACTTGCCGTCCGGCAGTCTCATTCTGCAAGGTGTCTACGTGATCGAGAATGGATCCAATGGGAACACTGAGATTACCTTCCGATCAAAGTTTCCCATGATTACGGACCCTTGGAGTACACTGAGCACTGTGCAAGAGCTTCACAATCCGGCATTGGGAGACGGAGAAGCACGCATNAATGGGAACACTGAGATTACCTTCCGATCAAAGTTTCCCATGATTACGGACCCTTGGAGTACACTGAGCACTGTGCAAGAGCTTCACAATCCGGCATTGGGAGACGGAGAAGCACGCATCCTTGTCGCAGAGTCATTTCCGACAGCAATGGGGCAGAAGATGATCATCCGAGGCAACTTCGGCTTTCGAGGACCTTGAATGAAGATAATGAAGCCGAGCAGGATGGACATGGATGGATGGTGATTTTGNGAGTCATTTCCGACAGCAATGGGGCAGAAGATGATCATCCGAGGCAACTTCGGCTTTCGAGGACCTTGAATGAAGATAATGAAGCCGAGCAGGATGGACATGGATGGATGGTGATTTTGCTGCTTTGACGTTTTGTGTAGCGAATGCTCCTGAGGAGCATATCATATCCCTCCACTCGTCGGGGTCGGAGGGCGGTTCCAGGCAAAGCATCCCAGTTCTGCTTGGTTCCCTCCCTTTGTCTCCCTTGGTTCGAGAATCTTATGACCAAACTGGTCCTGCAAAAAAAGATCCCAGTCCGATGGTAAATTTGCTGCTCGTTGCGCCGAGCTTGGCCACGTTCAGTTTCGGTTTGCGCCTTCATGGCATCATGTCGCATTGCATGGCCCTTATGATGCCACCAGAAGTGCAGCGTAGCTGTGAAGATGCCTCCATATTTTTGTCGGACATCGCTTGTAGCTGCAAGATAAACTACACCGCTACCCACATAGGATTCCTCGAAATCTTCAACAAAGGGCCTATGCGCCCAAGGGGATGCTCGTCCATCGGTCGTTCTTCGTCTTTTGTCGCCTCTCAAAAACTGTTTGGCTCGGAGGGTTCAGCAGAGTTGCAGTGCAGTCAAGATAAAGGTATGGTGCACCGTTGCATCGCACAGTTGAGAACAACAGCAGCGAATAGCCTCGGTCCCATCCCATCCCGGTGACACATCGCCAAAAGACTCCAGAAAGGTTCTTTGGCAATGTTGATATGACAAGAGATCGGAAATATCGCCAGGAACGCTTCTGTTGGGCTGGCCAAAGGCATGGTTGCTGCGGCCCGTGGCTGAGTTCTCAATCGTCTGTAAAGCACTTTCAAACGATGATGACCATAGGGAGGAAGAGGTTCTTGTGACGTTCAATGTTGAAAGTCATGATCGCTCTTGCATCTATCTATCTATTTATCTATCTGTCTACTAACATGAGAGAAGAACGTAGGCGCGGTATGCTGTAACGGCCTCCAGGCTCATTCCCTTGGGCTTCGAGCAGGAGGGGGTCCTCGGCCTGCTAAACGCCACGATCACCTTCGCGGATCGTGGCCCTCAGACTCTGGAGGCTCTCACTGGCAAACCCGATAAAAAAAAATCAGAAATAAAAGACAGCTCTTAGGATCCTTCCTAAGATCCATGATAAGACTAATGAGTTACTGCTCGCTTTTGTGTCAGAAAGCGGCGACAAGCAAGCCAGAAGCGAAGCCCTGAGACCCTCGAGGCTGTCTTCAGGCGCTTGGGCCGTGCAGTGAACTTGTTCCGGGAGCATTACATGAACCGCCTGCACGAGGCCATCGTACTCTCGCGCAGATTTTTCGATGGATTGTTGTGTCTCGAGTTGTCCCTGGGGTCCTAAGGGGTACCCTGTGTGAGTATGAGGCCAGCCTCTCGCCAGAAGATGCGANCGAGTTGTCCCTGGGGTCCTAAGGGGTACCCTGTGTGAGTATGAGGCCAGCCTCTCGCCAGAAGATGCGAGCCTGCTCGACGATGCCATCAAGATCTTCGCTCCGAGGGTGCCTGTGCCGCCCTGTGCCCGATGGGAGCGTCACTGGATCTGAAAGCAATGTTTGAACAAGCCAGCAGTCTATTAGCGCTTAAGGCGGTGTCGTCTTGTATGTTCCGGTGTTTGCAGTCAGGTCGTGTATGGAATAATTTTCAATCATCTCGGTGTTCCTGGAGACGATGAGAATCATTACGGCGCAGGCGAGGAGGCTACTGAGATTTTCATCAAGGACACGTTCGTTACTGTGGTATTGGTTTGGTCATGGAAGTTGTGATCGTCAGATTCATCAAGATCTCAGGGTTTTGATCATTCCTACTGCTCGGGCCGCAATGCCATCGGATCAAGAGTACGCGATAACATGGTTGACAGGAACAGTGACAGGTGACAGACCAACCTTGGCTCACCAAGCTTGAGCAGAGGACACCGTCGTCCACGATTTGACCATTAAGCCGAGCGAGGTGGCAGCGATCCTGAACTCTGATGGTAAGTTTGCCCAAGGACCGAAAGCCATTCGCAACTGCAAAGGTGCCACGCAACCATCGCATGCAGCTTTTGAAATGCAGAGTTCGCGACGCCCTTAGTCGCAGAGTCGAGATGCTTCTACTGCGAGAAAATATCAGAAACGCCCGAACCGCGATACATTGCGGGCAGTGATAGGTGCAGCGACAAACATGGAAAGCAGAAGCAGTGAGAGAAGTGGTGAGCAAGCAGGGCAAAATGGATGAGGTGACTTCCATCCTAGTTTTAATATCGGTAGCATGCTCACTACGTCAATGGGGAAGGACCCCTGCATTCCGAAGTTGTACTATGTATTCGATTTAAGCAAAAGGTTACATACAGTATGTAGAATATAGTGTTCGCAACTGCGAAGGTACCAACCAGCAAAGTGTTGCAGAGTCGAGATGCTTTTGCTGTGAAAAGACACCGGCGGATAGAGGCGTCCTGAAAAGGATGGAAAACAGAGGCAGTGGAATACTCTCAAAACCGAAAGGAACAGAAAGGTTAGTCGTGATGTATATAGCAAGAGTAGTAATTTTATGCTTCGGTGCAGGACCTGTCCGAGATCTTTTTCGTATGTTGGAGGTGGTGAGCAACCGCTTGCGAACCTTGGATGAGGTGGCTTTCCATCATAGTGGCACTGTTCTATTTTCAGTAGCATGATGTTGCGGCAACGGTTTTGACTTCAAGGACCGTTGTTACTAGTACTACTTGCAAACTGAGGCTACTTATGTTGGAGACTTGGTGCACGATGGTTATTTGGCCATGTGGCAGCTTGCCATCTCGTAGTATGAGACTCAAATTTACGCTTCTGGTTGTGGCAACTTTGGCTCCAACGCCACGCTGCCCGACGACATCCAACATACGTCAAGTCTAAACTCGAGTTTCTCGCCCTTCGGCTTACATGTCAAGGTCAGCCAGCGGGTTGAGCTCAAGAACGTCTCCATCACACACATCGACAGCGATGAGGGCTTCGCAATTGGCATTGATATCGCCCCTGATCAGAATGACCGCTCGGACTACCGTGACCGACGTGCCGTGACGTTTGATAATGTGCGCGTAGATGTATTGACAGCGGGCAGAAAGTCCATGGTGGCGCGTCTGGGCGATGACCAGTTTAACATGAAGGAGTTCAAGACAGGGCAGCCGGTCGACAACGGTAACTGGTTCAAGCCCCCGAAGCNCCAGTTTAACATGAAGGAGTTCAAGACAGGGCAGCCGGTCGACAACGGTAACTGGTTCAAGCCCCCGAAGCTAGTGATCAAGCAGGAGCAGGGATGTTGTTCAAACAGGGTGTGCTTAAGCTTGTTTGGGCAAAAGTAGGACGGACCAGAAGCCTTGTTCCACCTGGAAAACGTCCAGAGATAGGCTTTGTGAGGGCCTAAGTCAACGTTGTGAAATGTTAAGCCAGCAAGAACCCCCTGGCCACATGGCTCGGTTTTGAGGGCCCCGAAAGTTGCTTCTGAGACTGCTGGGCGTATCTCCAACATAACCTCATAAGAACACCCCCGAACCGGGATGCCAAAGATACGATGGAGCAGTCCTGTTGCAGCACCCGGAATTTAAGCGCCGGTCCCTTGAGGTCGAGAAGTTGAAGTCTCCAAAGCCCTCGGCCCAGCCCTGCGCAGGAGATGTTCCTTGTCCCCGCCTTGGCGGTCACAGATCCAGCTGCCACGCTTGCACTTCTGAAGAGCAATACCAGCTACAACACCGACGAGAAGGCCCGAGGTTTGCTGCTGGATGGCATCGCCATGCTGGGCAACAAGTACGGCATCCATTTCCCCGACGGTTACCAGGACTGGCCTGTCAGTCAGCTTCTCTTCGTGCCAGTGGAGCCCGACAGCTTTGTTGTCTTCGGAAGCACTGGTGACGTCGAATATTCATCCACAGCCGTCTGCGTGGGCACTACATGCTCGAAGCCTCCGGCGGGTCCATCATTCTTGTTCTTATTGGTATTCTTTGTTTTGTGGCTGTTGTTGGTTCTCTAAGTGTTCCTGCTAGTCTTGGCTAGTCTTGCTGTTATGATTGTTGTGCCTGCTGTTCACCAGCCTGANTGTTCCTGCTAGTCTTGGCTAGTCTTGCTGTTATGATTGTTGTGCCTGCTGTTCACCAGCCTGAAAACTATGCGCAGTTTCACACTGTGGAGGGCGCACCATGGAATCACTGGTGGGGGCGCTGAATTGTGCAGCTGGCGATGTGCATGAATCCTCACCGCCCTTAGTGCGGAATGCTGCATGCTTCTGGGTTCGTCTTGCCCTCTTTTTCTAGACCTTTACTGCCCCGTACCTGGCCATGGCCACTCTCTCCCGCGGAACGAGTCAGCTGGTACATTCCTTCCCCCACTTCGCCCTTGAGTGGCCTGCAGCGGACGGGGATTCCGAATCTATCCCAGCGGCCCATTCCACTGCTGACGCACTGCTGACAATTTTTTTAGACTAAGTGTCGTTGCTACAGCTGTTGTTGCTATGTATGCTGCTGTGGATATTCAGGTGCCATAATCCTGGATTTCTTTTACTTGTTAGTCGTCGGCCCGTCCAGCATCACCCTGAACGGCACCTTCGGCGGCAATGCTGGAACGTTTGCTCCGCAGGGTACTTCCATTATTTCCAGCGGCCTCTACGTTCATCGTGGTCTTGAAACTATCGACGGCCTGAACCCGAATGGCGAGGATATGGAGATACCCTACTACGCAGATTGCCCCATTGCCACCATCAACTACCCCAACCCTGATGGTGGCTCTGCAGCTGTCTCCTACGTCAACTGCATCGTGGATAATGACATTCTCGGTCGAGGCCGAGCAAGCGGGACAGTCATCACCTATAGCGAT
>BGNK01001055.1:108784-175437 GCA_003297005.1 Symbiodinium sp. clade A Y106
GACATTGTGGTCTTCGCTGATGGGGTGCTTCCTGTGAGCAGGAGCCGATCAGGGGCAGACATTCTTCCGTACCTGTTCGCCCACCACTATACGCATGAAGCAGGCACGCAGAAATCTTTGTTGGAACAACATTCATTCACCAGCATTTCCCTGCTCGTAGTCTGGTGTCACGCCGCAACAAGCATCGCGATTGTTGTTGGGCGTGTTTTACCGTTATGGCGATTGGTACTCTTGTTGTCTTGCGGCTTTNTCCCTGCTCGTAGTCTGGTGTCACGCCGCAACAAGCATCGCGATTGTTGTTGGGCGTGTTTTACCGTTATGGCGATTGGTACTCTTGTTGTCTTGCGGCTTTCCTTCACATCTCTACTATCTCTATGTTGCATCGATCATGCTTATGGCTACGTATCTTCTTTTTAACAACTCCTGTTACCAGTGATGGTAGCTGCTGTGATTTCATGAAGCAGACATCAAGTTCCTTCGCCGCTGGACTGCGTTCAAGTTGGACAGCGAGATAAGAGCGCTTCGTCACAGTTTCCTTGTAGCCCTGCGGGACACCTTAGGCATCGGCCTCGTGCGCCCGGATGATTGGAATGACCCTTCCCCTCCACGCTCAGATCGACTTGGGCAGGGGAATTACTCTTGTTCCCTACGTTGTCAATCATCTGAGCAGTCAGCGCGCTTTGTTGAAGGTTTTGCCGGACGACGGCGTCGAATAGCTTAGCCTGGATTCCCGCATGCACGAGGGTGGCTTCCGTCTCTTTGTGGGCAGCTCTGGCTTAGACACTTCAGCTCAGCACTTGCCGTTCGGCAGTCTCATTCTGCAAGGTGTCTACATGATCGAGAATGGATCTAATGGGAACACTGAGATTACCTTCCGATCAAAGTTTCCCATGATTACGGACCCTTGGAGTACACTGAGCACTGTGCAAGAGCTTCACAATCCGGCATTGGGAGACGGAGAAGCACGCATNGAGTCATTTCCGACAGCAATGGGGCAGAAGATGATCATCCGAGGCAACTTCGGCTTTCGAGGACCTTGAATGAAGATAATGAAGCCGAGCAGGATGGACATGGATGGATGGTGATTTTGTTGCTTTGACGTTTTAAGTAGCGAATGCTCCTGAGGACCATATCCCTCCACTCGTCGGGGTCGGAGGGGGGTTCCAGTGTTACATCCAGGCAAGTCTGCTTGGTTTCCCTGTCCCTCCCTTGGTTCGAGAATCTTATGACCAAACTGGTCCTGCAAAAAAAGATTCCAGTCCGATGGTAAATTTGCTGCTCGTTGCGCCGAGCTTGGCCACGTTCAGTTTCGGTTTGCGCCTTCACAGCGCGGTTTGAAATAGTTGAAATGTTTGACGGCCACGTGGCATTCACCCTTCAAGCTGCAGAAATACCCCTGCAAAACACAGAAATGGTTTGCTCCTGTTTGGAAGGGTCCCCATCTGGCGCCGAAGGGTTCCAGTCAGCCACGGTGTCATTTGAATCGTAACACTTGGCTACTGTTCAACTTAGAACTGACCCTTCAAAACACGATGGAAATCTTTCTAAGCAAAGGAACTCAGGCACTAGACTTGGAAGGGTCTATCTCCAGCGTGTAAAGGTAAACGGGACACCCAGGAATCATGATTGATGTGTAATCGACTACCTTTCAAGCACATCGAAACGAAACACGTCAGGCACACCTTGGCGATCTTGCCATTGATGATGGCTGCACGGGCAGCCTGGCACCTGCCAGACATGCATATAATCGCCAGAACCGTTAGCTCGCTCTGTTTACCGATTGACATACATGAAGCAAACGGGAATGAGGAACTATACTGCTATTAGGCTATACTTTCCAACAGGCTCAAAAGCTTTGGCGGTGGGTAGTGGTGATAGTGATGGCAGCTTATATGCCGTGATAAATCGACTATCTTGTTAGGCGGGTACCTGGCGGATACCCGCCTCCACTCGGTGGCGGGTACCCGCTGCGGGCTGTTGGCGGGTACCCGCCGGTAGTTTGAGTAGTGGTAGTGGTAGTAGCAGTAGTAGTAGTAGTAGTACTAGTAGTAGTAGTAATAGTAGCAGGAGTAGTAGTAGTAGTGGTGGTGGTAAAAGTATTAGTTAGTGGTAGTAATAGCACGAATAGTAGCAGCGCTAGTAGCAGTAGTGGTAGTGGCAGTAGTAGTAACAGCAGCAGTACTAGTAAAAGTAGTATTAGTAGTAGTAGTAGTAGTAGCACTAATAGCAGCAGTATTCGTCCTAGCTACTAGCGGGTACCCGCGGGGTGGTGGCGGGTACCCGCCGAGCGTGTGGCGAGTGCCCGCCGCGAGCTGGTGGCGAGTACCCGCCGGGAGGTGGTGGCGGGTATCCGCCAGCAGTAACAGTAGTTGTAGTATAGTAGTCAGAACTGCTAGCGAGTTCCCGCCGGGGCTGGTGGCGACCCGCCTGGGCTGGTGGCGGGCTGTCGGCGCATAACTGCCGGTAGTTGGCAGCACTAGTACCAGTAGTGGTAGTAGCAGTAGCACTAGCACTAGCACTAGCACTAGCACTAGTACTAGTACTAGTACTAGTGCTAGTACTAGTACTAGTACTAGTATAGTACTAGTACTAGTACTAGTAGTAGTAGTAGTAGTAGTTAGTAGTAGTAGTATAGTAGTAGTTGTTGTTGTGGTAGTAGCGGTATTCATTTGCGTTGGCGGGTACCCGCCGGGCTGCTGGCGGGTACCNCGGGGAGTGGTGGTGCTGTGGCAGCCCCAGCCCCAGGGCTGTGACGTCGCAGTCCGAAGACTGCCACAGCCACGACCCGAAGATCGTGACAGCCACAGCCGGAAGGCTGTGGCAGAAATACGTGACGAGGCTTCTCGACACCCCACCAAAATCCGAAAACCCTGCCCGACCCTTACTAAACCTAAACCACGGCCTCGACCATTGAAGACGTTGAAGACGAGCATGGCGGGGGCTGAGTTTAGTATTTATTTAGGGTGTAGCGTTGAGGGTTTAGGAATAATTAGCTGTTAAGGGTCGGGGTTCGGGGTATTAAAAAAATGGTTTTCAGGATTTCGGGTTCGGGGGATTGGGAAGGCGAAGGCGAGTTGGGGGGGNGGGGGGGGGGGGGGGACGTTTGAGGTTTAGGCTCAGGGCTTAGTTCGGGGGTTGCGGGAGGGAAGTTAGGGGAAATGGGTTAGGGTTTAGGTGGCTTGGTCATGGTGGGGTGTAGATGAGGTTTTAGTAGGGTTCTAAGCTTAAAGTTTTGGCTGGGGTTTTAGAGCATACTTTGGCTTGGATTTCGGTACACTTCTCAAGGTTTGGGAATTAGGTTAGGGTAAATAGGGCCAAAGTTTGGGGTTTAGGTGGCTTGGTCATGGTGCAGCTTAGGTATTCGTAGGGCTTATAAGCATACTTTTTGGATTTCGGTACACTTCTCGGTTTTTTGGGGGTTCTGTAAAGCTTATGGCTTAATAAGGTTCTGAGGCTTCGGGTTTTAAGGTTCTAGTCTAGCTTGAGGTTTAGAAAATTTGGATTACAGTAGGGTTGCTGGAGTGGCCGGTATTAGGGTTCGGGATTCTAGGGAAGGTTTTGGAGGTTTAGGGCTTAGGATTTTGGAACACTTCTCGATTTGTGTGTGTCATCCTTGCGTAGGGGCCGTGCTGTGCAGGAAGTAATGGCGACGGTGCCGAGGCAAATTACAGTTGTATGTATATATATTAGTTCGTAGTTAATGTATTATTATTCATTATTAATTAAGTTAAGTATTTCTATAATATGCCAGGTCTTTCAGTTCCCCTCATATTAAAATAAATATGACATTATAGCAGCCCCCCAAACCCTTCAATATCCGGACAGCCCTCCAATCCCAAATTATTCAAGTTGTTTTGGGTATCTTAATAGTCCTAAATTCACTACGGTTTAAACCCTAGGGTAATCCGTGTAATCCTTATCAACGAATTATCGACCCCCACCCCCGACAAAAGCAGTTTAAAGAGGTTTTGTAAACAGTTCTCGACTCCCCTGATCGAGCCAGGATTTTTTGGAGCGAACGTGTTTTTAAAAACTAAACAATTTTATTAAAAACAGAAAATATTTTTAATAAAATCTATTTGTAATCTCATTTCCTCAAGAAACGACATGTTTATTAAAAACCGAAAAATTTTTAAAACCGCTACGAATTCAAAGGTTCCTCAATGAAAAATTAACCTGTTGCGCAGAAATTTGGGCAATCTTTTAAAATCTCAGGGTGGGGGGTATAAATTGGCCGATGAAATCCATTATCCATGTAATCATTATGGATTAGTCTTGATCTGCCCAAATAGAACCCCTTAGCTGGGACAATAAAATGAACAAACGAAGAAGCTTCCCGACTCAGATCACCCTAAATGGCACACCCATGCTAATGTGCAGCAAGATCGAACGACAGCACAGTTGCAGACTAGACAACAGGAAGTTGCAAAAAGCAGGAAGCAGATTGAGCAAACGATGCTGCTCAAGCGCAACAGCTGGGCTCCGTCTCTAATTGAGTCTTACCAGCTGTTCGTGCTTGCTGTAGCGTCTTACTTCTTACAAAGCTTTTCGACAATAGGGCAGCACGGCACCCTTAAGCACCCCAGGGCTTCCTCACAGCAACAACAACCGCCCCAAGCCCAAAGGTCCCCGCTTGAGCCCCCCCGCCCCCTCCAAGCCCTGTTTTAAGCACCCAGCCCGGGTCGCTAGCAACTGGCACGGAGGGGCTGATCGATTTCGGGCAGGAATTCTTAGAGACGGTCCTTGTCTGGTCTTCATGTGCTGGGCAAAGGCCATAATTGAGGCAGGGCAGCCGTAGAATTGCGGACGACGGGGGGCGGCGTGTAGCAGCGGTCTCAAGTGCTGTGTCAGCTGGCACTGGAAGCACGACTTCACCGCCTACAGTAGTCGTAGGACAATAAAGAGATGGAAGCCGCTCGTGGGTAGTTTAAAGCTTATTCTATGGACTGCAGGGTTACAATTACTTTTCAGCCTGTCGATCTGCGCCATAAGCATCTTACCTCACATTGGCGCAATCAATGACTCGAAATTGGGCCATGATTCAGGACTTGACTTAAGGTTCCACTCCGTTGGCGCAAAGCGAGAAGAAGTCTTTCTCGCAGTATGCCGGAATGTGAAAATCGTCCTAGAACCCAAACCGGCAGACCCAGATCGCAGGGCGGCCGTTTTGTCAAGCCTTGGTTGGCTTTAGCTTCGTCGTGCTTCTGGCGCCGTTTTGGCAGCCTGGCCCGCAGCGAGCTAAATCATGCTAATGAGAAATGCCACCCATGTGCTGTGACGACCAGCCTGACTATCTTACACGCACGATGTGCACTACAGAAAGCGAGTGAGTAACACGGCTGCGAGATGCCTGATTGGACCTTTCTCTCGGGACCGCTGGGCGCTTAATGTATTGGTTTTCCAGAGAGCCTCATTGCCAGATGCGGAGACAAGAACCTAAGAAGAACACGGCAGTGCCGTGACTCGAATTATGTTGCTGGTTAATTAAGTGCTTGGCGGCTTGGTGCTAGCTCACTCTAGCCGATAAACACCAGCTTCAAACGCACACCTTTTGACAGTCTTCTCAGGTAAGCATAGAATAAAGGTATACCGGTGATATACTTCTTGAGTTGGTCTTCGTTTATACACCCTACAGTGCAGGACCTCGCCTATGCATGTCTGGGACGTGCATATGTTGAGAGGCCCGAATCGAAGCTGACGTTGGCCTGACAGAAGGCGCCAGTCAATTGCACAAGCGAGTCACAGCGGACGCAGCAATGCACCTACGGACCTACGGACACTGTAGGTGTTACACGACAAACACTACACCATTGTCGTTCCCGACAGGACAAGAACTGGCCGGCGTGCACTTTGCAGGCAGCAGATCATGAGGGCCAGTGTCAAGTTCGCAGCGTGTGGCTTCTGACAGCGGCTTGCTTAAGCTGCCTGACACGTCTATTCCAAGCTGGCTCGTCTGAGCCGACGCTGCAACGCTTGCTGAGCTTCTTCCAGCTGGAGCCCTCCTCAGGCGACGCCCTCTCATGCTCCACCGAATGGTGCAAAGCTTTGCCATAAATATGTGCAGGAAAAACACACTAATTAACCACACCATGTACCATCACAGCGCAAGACATGCTAGACCGCAGCCAAGGTCTGCACGCTCCGTGGTCCACTGGCCAAGCGTCCTGCAGACTGGCTGAGCTGGCAGATGCTGGGAGCCAAGAGCTTAAACATGGCACCGTGCGGCCAAGTCTGCCACGGGCCCCACCTGAATCGGTCGTTCCATGTCTGCGGGCTCAGGTTGTGGCGTCGCAACAACTTGTCACGCAGGGAGCGGAGGTCCTGTCATGTTCACACCGCGCGTGGCGCGAGGCTTACAGGCTACAAACGCCCTCCGGATCTGCCAACTACCGCAGCTGACAGAATGAAACTGTCGTGGGGGGGGGGAGGTGGGAGGTCCCACATAAATTAGCTCTCAGACTCGTTGTTGGACGACATACCCGCTTCTTGCAACTCCCAAGCAGCTCCTGCTCGTTCTCTCGCACATCGTCGGCTCCTTCTACACCACTCCTGCAACGTGAAGAAATAATACGGTATCACTTGCCTGTCTGCTTCCTGCAACTTCTGAGCGGCAGAGCCCTCGGCATATTCACTCGGAGGTTTCGTCTTTGACTCATTTTGTGGTTCATGCAAAACCCTCAGACTCGCGCAGGCACCCACCCCGGATTTCTGCTTTCTAGCATTCCGTTGCCGCTGCAGGAGGGGGGACATTCCAGAGCATCGCTGCAACAAAAATGCTCGGACAGAATCAGCCAATCCCCGATGCGGAGTCGAGGCCAGGACACAGGAAGGAACTCAGGTTCCTAACCGTGAGCCGATCTTGGGGTCCAAATACTTCGTTCATGGTCGGAGCCGTGGAGGAAACAGCAGGAACCTCCAGCCGCCGAATGATTGAAAGGTTGGTGCCTTAGCCGATTTCCAGACCCAGATCAGCCATCTTCCAGCTGTATTTAGCTGTCAGACAGCAAAGGTCCATGCGAGGTTGCCTTTTGATGGTGAAGCCCATTCTTGTTGTGAATGGCGTCCAAGCGACCAGGCCGAAACAAAGGCATGACCCGGAATTCTGCATAACTCCGCAGTATTCCGCAGTATGCTCCTGTGCAGCAGACTCCGCCATCAGAGGATGCAACGGGTGTCCTCCAAAGCCGGTATTGCCCAAACGCGAGCTTTGTGTTAGATGAAAATAGGGCAGTCTACACCCATGACAGGGCTGCTATGCGCGACACCTCTTGGCCATTCACTCGTGGTGCGCCTGAAATTTCACATATTTCAGACTTAGCCATACATTTCAGCGCTCGTCAGCTGGATGTGTCACAGATGACAGCGGTGTTTGACTCCGAACTTTACCTTGCAAAGATATCAATCGACCAGGTGAACCATCGACAACGGCAGAGACAAGAACAATCAGCCAAGCCCCCTGACTAGGAAACAGTTGTGAACGCGCTGTGTTGCAATTTGTCTTGTAGTATCGCCTGTTATGCCACATTGACATGTATTTTGTGCTGCTGGAACGCAATTTGGACTCCCTCACTTTGCACTTGCATGCTGCATGTACTTACCGCTTTGCGGTCGTTGACTCCGTCGGGACCCTCGAGCCTCGGCGGGCTTTGCACGTGACTTGGGAGCAGCGGCAAAAAAGGCACACCATGGTCCTCTCGAAGCGCTGAAGTGCGCAGTCCGAGCTTCAAAAGATCGGGCGAATGTCCTGAGCCTGTGCTGCCGCAGCAGCAAGGCGGGTCGCGGAAGCCGTCGACGCTGCAAGAGCCTGGCCGCTGTAACCCTGTCGCAATGGCTCCACAGCGAGGTTCTACCGGCCTGGCGGGCTGCAGCCCGCTGTCGGAAGGCCTGACTCGATGTACCGCGCACGACCAACAGAGATGAGGCATCGCAGTGCCAAGGAAGCCTGCAGTTGCGCCGAAGTGAACGGAGTCTCCTCGACGGCCTCGGCGGACGACAGCTGCCAGCACTTCACAGACGCAGCCAAGGGCAGCGCAGGTGCAGGAGGCGGTGGTGGCGGTGGCGGATCAAGAGACTTCGACACCTGTCAGACACGGCCAAGCCCAGGAGACTCGGGAAGAGGAAAAGCAGGCTGTGAACTTTGGCACTTTTCACTGAAACGTCCTTCCACTTTGCGGCTTCTCTGTGTCAGACTTGCTGATTGAAACGAAGGCGAGACGCAGATGACCCCGACATTGACATCGGTTCTTGGAGCACCTGTTATAGTACGGCAAGGTAAACCCTTACACAGCAGGAGCAGCGTGCGCATGCAAAATCATGCAAATGCGTAGCCGCCAAGACGCCACGGCGACCGGCTCCTGCACCAGGCTGCGCGGGGTGGATGGAGTCGGTTCGACGGTGCCGAGACCTGGGAGTGAGGGCTGTGGGCGGCATGTCACGGCCAAGGACTCGCCCCAGATCCGGACGGGAGCGGCTGGGTGGAGTCTCTGCAGAAACCTGGGCATTTGCAAATGTTATGATATGATCAAGCAGGATGGTCGTTCGGCAGTCGCCAGCTTAGTAGTCTGTCCGAGCAGCAGCTTGCATAGCTTGCTGGTGTGCTGGCGAGGCAAGCTCGTCCTGAAGCCCACGGATCCTGACGCGTGACGCGAGCCACATCACGATGCTCGCACGAGCACAGGAGTTCCACTGCTGCCCGCCTCTGCATCACTGCAGCCACCTGCGCTGCGGGTTGCTTGAATTGGCTTTTGTGCGGTTGGGGCTTTCTAATCATGGCATCAAGCTTGAAATTGGCGCCTGGTGGTGAAGCTTCCCCTGCTGGGCACAGTCCCCTTGCACGATGCGAGCAAGCTCCGTGGCATGATGGATCATGTACTGGAGGAGCGATTGCCTTGGCTTCGGCTTTTGGCAGCTCCGTGCAGCACACAAGAAGGCGGCGTCAGACTCATCGTGCCAAGCAGCAAGTGGTGGACTTGGCCTTGAAGTTGGACATGTTGATGTCTCCAAGAAGCTATCATCACCTCCTGCTACAAGGCTACCACTTCCGGCAGACAGGCAACGACAAATCGTCATGATGAACAACAACTGACGCTCCTGCTTGGCACGGTGACTCTCCAGCGCTGCAGCCGGTTCGGCCGCCGCTTTCTTGGCAGCGCCAAGCTCGACCCGGAGGCTTGAAAGCTCTGCGAGCAGGCTCCTCAGTCAGCGCTTGCGCTTGCGCGCGACAAAGCGTTGACTTGGCAGCCATGGCCAGGCTGCCAGGCTGCAAGGCTACCGCGAGACATTCTGCGCAAGCTCGGCACAGACGCGGTCCATGGCAACATGTCGTGTTACTTAGCCTCTTCCAATGCCGTAAGACCGAACTTAACGTGTGCCAGGAAGCTGATTCCGCTTTCTGAGCTCCAAGAGCTCTTGTGGGTCTTCAGAATCTGCAGGATCCTTGCAAAGAGCCGCGCGGGGATGCATGTTGCTTCGAGTCGCGATGTTCCATGGCCTGGCTTTACTCAACGTGCCGCCAAAGCGGCGTGGTCTGGTCCGACTTTGACATGCCGCTTGTCATTGGCATCGACAGAGGCATCCATCGCAGGAAACGAGAAAAACTCAGTCGGCTCCATCTCCTGGAGAGGAGTTTCAACATGCAACGTGTGTGAAGGCATTGGAGAGGAATTTTAACAGTCAAGGTGTGAAGAAAATTACAGGAATGCAGCAGTCCTGAGCTTTGCAGCGCTTGCACACCCAGCCCACTAGAAGGACCATCAAAATGAGCAGGACGAGGATGACCTCTGACAGCATCTCTTAGGATATCGTTGCCACTCCGTCTGGGCAAACACTGGGCTGAGGAGGGCACCGGCACAACCACGGACAGTGCGACTGCACTGTTGTCTTCATCAGTCATTGCCAGCCTGGCAATTTCATGTGCTACGAAACCTGTTTATGATTCCATACGTTTCGTCTTTCCATGATGCTGCCATTAGATGCAGACGAGCTTCCCCGGTGGGACGTAATTGACGCCAATGCTGCAAGATGCACAGCAGCCACACGTCTCAGTGCTGGAGGACGTTGTGCTTGTCAGCGTGGTGCTTGAGATGGTGGTCGTGACCTTATGCCCAGCGGCTGCGCATCTGACAGCGGGTACTGCCGGCTACGCATGTGACAGCAGGTAGTGATGCGAATTGGTCAAGGAAGGGACAGGTCAGCTGCAGACTGCAAACCCCAAGGCCGAAACAGAGAGAGTTGTCGAAGTGATGCTCGTCGTTGTCACCGTGCTTCGTGTAAGGGTGCTCGAAGTGGTCAGGGTGTTTGTTGCAGTTGTCGTATCCGTTTGGCTGGTGACGCTCAGGGAGCTTGTAGTGCTTGTTGTCGTCCAGGTGCTGGACAGTGTCAGCGTACTCGACTTGGTCGTGGATCTGGTGACTGTGGTGCTCGTGGAGCTCCCAGTCACGGTTGCAGTGGAGGACTGGGAGGTTGTCGATGTCCACGTCATCGACGTGGAGGTCCCCGACGTGGAGGTCGTCGAGCTGGAGGTTGATGAGGACGAGGTGGTGGTCCTACGCATCAGAAAGGGATGGATGACGGTATCAGACAGGCTTTCGCCTTCCCGGGCTGGCTTCTTCTACGGCCGCACCTGGCTCCACAAGAGCGGGACTTCCTCAGAAAATCCGGAGGATATAGGACAATGTAGGATGTCAATGTAGGCAGGCAAAAGACAACGCGAAGTCACTACGCAAACGCAGATCTTGTACACCTTCACCAGTCTCATGGGATGTGGAGCAAGTGATTCGCTTCTCGCTATGCCTGGCCCAAACGGGACGCAGTACTACCTCTGACATCGATGCCCTCCACACGCCATTTTTTGATTATGATGGGCCCTCAAGCTGCGCGCAAGGCTGCAGTTATGTCGCACATCGACTATAGAATCGCGTTGTTTCAGAGCAAGTGCTCATTTTCGGCTGAGCCGGAAATGCCCGAGTTGCTCTCTTTCTGGTGGCACAAGCATGGGAGTGTGCGTGCCTGCTGTGGCGATTTCTGCGTCCGAAACAAAGCTTTGGCTTGAGAGGAGGACTGGCTCACAAAACAGTCCTCGACTCGGTCCAAGTGGAGGTCTGTGAAGTTGAGGTTTCGGAGGTCAAGGTTGCAGTCGTAGTCCGAGTCGTGGTCATGGAGAAAGTAGTGGTAGTTGTCAGGGAGCTCGATGATGTTGCAGTTCTGCTAGTGGAGCTTGTCGTGACGGTGTGGGTGTTCGTGTTCGTTTGGCTGGTGGTCGAGGAGATGGTAAGCGTCTTACTTGAAGAAGTACTTGAAGTTCTCGTTTCCGTCTCCGCACTGGAGGTGCTGGTCGTAGTGCTGAAAGTCCTGCTTGTGCTAGTTAGTGTGGCCGAGGTACTTGTTGATGATCCTGTTGCAGGGGCCACAGCTGATTACGGTCTAAGACAGGGCTGCCACGTACTGCCTGCGCAAGTCGACTCAGCCAGTAAGGACGAGAAAACGCAGCCTACAGTCTTCTGCTTCCCGACTCGCCTGACGTACTCCTTGAGGTCGTGGTGCTCGTGGAGGTTGCGGTAAGCGTCGTCGTGTCGGTGTAGCTGGTGGTTGAGCTGGTGCTGCTTGCAGTGGAGGTACCAGTTGCGGAAGTTGATGTAGTGGTGGCTGTGTTCGTTGTCACCTCAAACTTCACAAGTGCTCACCTCTTGTCGAATCGAGCCTTCTGTCATATCTCGATAGGTCAGCACCAGTGCATCCGAACTGCGCTAGGACTGAGGGAATTGCAAGGACCTTTTGCTGTCCAAGATTCTGTGTGTGACAGGGTCGTTGACGATGTTCTGGAGGAAGAGGTGGAGCTTGTGACAGTAACCGACGTTTGCGTACCTTGAAGCATGGGGAATACCCGAAACCGGCCTCACAACAGCCTCTTTGGTTTTCGCAGAGGATGCGTTGGCCACCGTCGTGTCTGCGAAACCGTTCCACCACGAGTTCATGATATTGCACACACAAGACAGTGCTGCCTCTTGGCCAATATTTGCCAGCTAGACCCAAACAGTGAAAGAAGCGCTCCAGGAGCACCCCTGAAGCTTTTCAAGGCCACCCGACAACTCCAAAACGTGCGCCAGGGACCACGCACCGTGGCGGGAGCACCATTGGCACCCCAGAACATGCACCGCAGTGTCAAAGTACACACGGCACTGCGGCGGGAGCATAACATCAAATTTGGCCACATTCCCAAACGGCTTGGAAAGGCCGGGTTTTGAGACTCCACAAACGAGCCCGAGCAGGTATATAGCTAGTTTGGCACCTAGGACTTCAGGGGCTTCGAGCGATTTGAAGACAAAATGAGCACGGGAATGTAGAGGGAGCACCCTGCAGTCGGGAGCGCGATTCATCGAAGTCCGGAGGACCAAAGTAAAGAACTGGATTTTGCATTTATGACATGGCTTGGCACCTCAGCAGGACTGCATCAAAATCGTGAGTTTGCGCGCGAACAGCAACCAATCATCCCTCTACACTTCATAATGAGAGGCCCTAAGGCGACATGCAAAGTTAAATGTCCAAACCTGTCACACAGCCACTAAATGCTCTCGCTGTTTAGCGGAATTGCTTGTGGTGGTGGTCTGCGTCGTGGCTTCGCAAACGACGACTGCACTGCCATCACAAATCTTCTTGTCAAAGGGGCCGCAACCTTGGCATGCAGCATGCTGCAGGGTTTGAACAGCCACGGGGAATGCGGGCACCCTGAGCACTTTGTAAGCAAAGGACGATCGTATTGTTCACAGGGTATGCAGCCAGGAAGTTGAGTAGGACATGGCGAGATGGGATCATTCCGCACTTGAACCTGCGCATGGACACAATGCCGACACGATTGCATTCCGGCAGCGGAACAACCATCTCCGACATTGCGGGGTGCACCGAGCTCTCGGCCTGCAGCTCCCCTCCGCTGGGCGCCTCGACTGGGTAGCGTTCGAAGGCACATGTCATTCCAGAGTGATTTACACGTCGAACCTCCACCCAAATGTCGAGAAGCTGCGTCACCCTGCCTGCATGAAAAGGCAAGCCACAATCCACAAGTAGGGTCTTTGAAGGTCTTTCTCCGTAGCTGGAAAGGTGGTGTGCGAGGTCGGTTAGACGTTGCTCATGTTGGCTCAGCAGGGCTGCGAGTACGGCCTTGTAGAGAGAGCTTCTCGAAGACAGGCGCGAGCTGCTTATCCCCGCTGAAGTACCAGTTCATCCCCTCGTAAGTGACGCAGTAGTCGTTCTCATCTGCGCAGCCGGTGCCTGCCTCCGGTGCTCTTTCACACGGGACTACGAACTGACTGCCGGAAAGACTTCCTAGCATCTTCAGGGGATTTTGCCTGACGTTCCTTCGACTCTGCCTCGCAACTTTGCTAGCGACCAGCCACATTTCTGCAAGATTATGCAGCGGCTTTGTCAACCTGCATGTAACTAACCACGAAATGCGGAATGCCTCCACCAGATACAAAATGGCAGGCCATACCCGAACGGATGACACATCAGCTACAGCAAGCAGTATTGCTCAGCACCCAAGGATAACCAAGGAACGTTTGCAGGCCGGCCGCCGTCAGGACACGTATCTCCAACAGCTCCAGCGACGCAAATGCCTCGAGTTCAGAAAAGGCAGTCGGCAGTTGTGTTTCCGACGGGTCCTGCCAGGCCGTGCATGGCCGTGCTATCTGCAGACAAAGAGCCAGCGGAAGGATCAACTAATTGCAGATCCTGATCCGTCTGGCGTGTGGTCATCTCCACACGGATGCCGCTGCTGTTGACTGGAATCTGCATGAAGAGTTGGGACTTCCCTTTGAGAATGTCATCCTGCAAGGCACTGCAAGTGTCAGGGGCTTAAGACCACTTGTGATGCTTCCGTGATGGCCTCCACTGTGCAGCCGCCTCCTCCGCACAGCGCCACCAGGGGTAGGGCCTTGAACTGGCCGGGCTGGCACGGGGCATTGCACTCCGTGGAGTCCGAGAGTCGCCTCCAAAAGCAAAGAGAGTCAGAGTCGGCTCTCGGAATGTCGTCTGCCCTTCAAGGCCGATGCCTGGCTCTCAGGAATCAGACTTAGCTTCACTCGCTGCAAACGTCGCCGACTTCGACTTCCGGGAAGGTCGCAGTTGCGTTGCTTTCCGGGCTGCCGCGCCTTGGGTCGGCAGCCGAGCTGCACAGAATGCCAAGCGCGACCTCGTTGCAGATCCACAACACTCAGTCAGCTCCGGCTTCACAAGAAGTGACAAGAAAGCGGAGTTTGTCCTGTCGCAGCGAGCAGCACGCAGGTGACTTATGTGCTGTTCATCTGCCGCTACCTTGGGCACACGCCCACGCTCGCACATTGTGTGCTTGGAAGGCGACCATGGCAAAGCCATCTGTGCGCTGTCAAGCCTACTTGAAACGCGAGGCCGAGGCTATCTGTGTGTCTTCAAACGTCTGCAAACCCCAGACTCTGCATCCGTTCTGCGACCAGGATAAAGCCTTCTGATAAAGCTCAATAGAACGACCCATTTCCGCTCGCAGGCATAGCAAAGCGGCTCCGGTCCAGTAAGCATGAACACTGTTCTCTGGTTTTGAGCCATCTAGCGGCTGATCTAGCGTACCCAGACTCGTGGCGGTCGGAGCCCTAATCTTGCTGAGAGCTTCTTGTCGAGCCCAGGTGCCAGGACACAAGCGCTTGGATAGGCAGCATCATGTGGTCCGGAGGCATCCGGACAAGATATGCATGACGACAATGGAGGGAAAATGATCAAGCACTAGCCCCCAGGCGGGCTTGCAGGCACCAAACAGGAGCCCTTGTTGGGGGCATCATGTTGTTGAGGTTTCATAACCTTTGCTTTCATCTGCTCTCCTTTTTCTTCCACGGTGGCGCTGCCCGTGCGAACCGCCGGTAGCTGCGCAAGCGCCGCTCTCTGAAAGAAATCCTTAGCCCCCGGTAAGCACATCAAGAAAAGTTTTGAACCTCCCACACAGAACAAACATGGACAATCACGCAACATGCAACGACTGGCATCCTCCTCATTTCGCGCACAAAGCCGGTTGTATGGGCCCTTTCCTCGTTGCACAGAGGCTCAGCTCTTCTTGGCTCCCTTTTGCTGGAGCCACGAAGGGAATCAGCAACGTGTCCAACTGCGGCCTGACATCAGTGCAGCAGACAGAGGAGGGAAAATGATCTTGATGGCAAAACCACTGGAATCTGTCCTGCTGAATGCTAGCGGTACTGTGTAGGACTCATCTCGCAGCCAGGCTGCTGAAAGAAGAACACAGCCGTGAGGCGCTGCTTCTCCAGGTCTCCGCCGCGAGTCACCACTCGATGTGCTCCTTTGGCAAATCGCCTGAGTCCAGCAAGACCTAACCTGCCTCAGCCCAATGTAGAACCCGAGCCCTACCACTCCTTGGCGGGCCTTGAGGCTTCATCGATTCAAGCCGTTCTTGGACAGTTGCGACTGCGATTTTAGTTTTGCACCACTGAACCCTCAATTTCCCGGGCCAACTCTGCTGTGGCGCAGTGGCAGAGCTGCATCTAGCGGCTAGAGGGACCATTGCAAAACGAGGAGGCCTTCGACGTGATGGCAAAATGATATGACACGACCCGGACCAACAGTACAATGTTCGTTCTTCTTGATCAGATCTCCGCACGCATTACGCAGAACCTTTGAAGCTTCCGTCCGTCCATGCTGCACTCCAAACAGAAGCCGGCAAACAAGATGCAGGCGAATGTCAATGGCTCCAAGGCCTAGATGACACGACCCGTCGCTGCATCCTAAAACTCCCAAATTCAGCAGGAGTCATTCAAGAACTTTGCCGTCCTTTGCAGGGTTCGATCCACAAAGGCAGAGTACGAAAGCAGCGGCAGAGATAATCGGTGCGAAGCAAAGGCGCAGAACCCTTCGTGGACCAAGCTGCATGTCCCCACGCCCACAAAGCAGATGAAACAGCTGGCCGATGAAAACCGTGGCGACCTCGCAGCCGGACCTGAGCTTCCGGCTGCCACCAAACAGACCGCAAGTCGTTCATGGTAGTTCAAGGTCCCCGGCCGAGGAACTGCGACGAACTCCTCCAAAATTCAAACATCCACAAGGCCAGGCTTTGAGCGCCCACATTGCTCTAAGGAGCTCCTGTGCCGCCTCATCCCAGATCTCTAGGCCTTGACCTGGGGGATCCGATGAACCATGGATCAGCAGGGACCTGAAAGCCAGGACACTCAGGTGCAGTCGCCACAACAAATCCAACGACAGTCTGATCCAAGCGGCATAAAGCTTGGGTCTTGGTGCAGCGGCAATCGGACCTGGCAAGCACATCCGCAAATGTCGAAATATTTTGTTGTACGTCCTCATTATGAAACGGCTTGCTGCTGAAGTCAACAGCTTGGGAATCTCTCACATCAATAAGTCAAGGGACTGTCTCTCCAGGCCCAGAGCCTGATCACACATGTCGCCGCGTTGACGGTGGACATGGGAAACCTCGGGCCCAGACCTGAGTGCATCTGCTTCAGCTGGAAGTGCGACCCTGAGATCCTCAAGGCTTCAACATGGCTCTCGCTCTCCGCTAGCAGCAGGAAAGCATCATGGGGGACGAGTGGCATGTCGACGGCAGCGCCCTCGCTGAAAGAACCCATGCCCAGGTTCACCTGGTAGCCGCAAAGGCAGGCTGGATCAGAAGCAAGACATCACTTCACGCAAGGCTGCTCCATGTGTATGCGCGTTCTGGCACCTCTGTCTTGCTACTCCGGCACAGCTCGTCCCGGAGCTGCTCCAGAATCCTACCAGGGATGGAGCCGTGGGGCCATCAGAATCACACCCGTCAGCCCTCATTCGAACGAAGTGAAGCCTTCAAGAGACCGTGGTGGGTTCCCGAAGGGACCTGGATTCCTAAGACAAGTGCCATGGTATTGAGAGGTTTCTCTTTCAGGAGCTGTCCCTTGGACAGCAAAATGTGCATGCCTGGGCTGCCCGTAACCTCTTCCGGAAATACCTCTAGTCATAAGTCAGGTTAGCTAACCCTGCAAGTAGCGCATCCTCTCCGAGAGCCGCCACACTCGGTCTCGCCAGCGTCCGATGTCCACCTGCCGGCCGAGACCATGCCCTCTTTGCAAACTGCTAGCTGCGCCAAGCGTGTGTTTTCACACACCTGCCATCAAGCCGAACAACCGAAATGCTGGGAAACAGGATGCAATCTGCTATTTTTTCGGGGACTGCCCAGCAGGTTGCCTCAAAAGGCTCCGGCAGCAAGGGCAGCGTGCTCTTGCCGTGGAACACGATGCCGGAGCGGAATCGATTGAAACCTTCAACACATCGCAGCTTGCGCTACAAGTCCTTGATATTGTCTGGCTTTGATTGGCTTTGAGCGTACCCCTGAAACTTACAAGACGCGCTTAAGACGACGAGTCGAGCTCCTGTGAAGCCCTTTGGTCAGCTGTTCTGGGGTCCGACGTGGTAAGTGCTTGGCAAAGAGCGTTCGCCCTCTCCGCCTCGAGGCTGATAGCCGTGCACCTGGGCGACTGCTGCGACTACTCAATACTGCTATTCTGGTCTTCTGCTCGTCGACAAGCTGCACAAGGAACAGCAACAAATGCAACAGCCAAGCTGCAACCAGCACCTCCCCAGGGTCACACAAGAAGCGGTGCCGAGCCTCAAGCTGCTTAAAGTCGTGCGAACGGTATCCAGCCACAGCACCGCATAAACACGTCGACGTGCCCAGACCAGTCTGTTGCAGGTCCGGCGGCTGCTTCCGGCAGCGCCATGAAAGTCTCAAAGTGCTTAAAGACGCGCTGGGCGTCTCGTGCCAGTGGTGCGGGCACCCGAACCTGTGAGAACTGTTTCGCAACTCGCCTACAAGCTCATGCAATGCCTGCCTCAGCTTCGGTTCCCTCGACTGTTGCTGTGGTGTCCCTACGGTTGAACAACATGGATAACTAACGTCCCACTTGCAGAGGCGCCTGGAAAGCACCGATACCCCTAAACGCATCCAAGAACGGGGTGCATGTGGAGGCCTGCCAAGTTCAAACAGGAGAAGGCCAGCACATGTAACAGCTTCTAAATTCTAAATCACGTGATGCATGTCTCGCCTCAGACCGCTGGCATTGAGCAAGGTCCAGCAGTGGCACAGCAAACGATGCTCGAGTGGAGCCTGAAACTGACACCAACCCCATGAGACATGGACTGCCGTGGAATCATGGCCTGCAGCTATCCGCCGCCGCGCCGTGCAGGCCGCAGCGATCAGTGCGCCGTGGGCTTGCAGAAACCCCTGCATGCCTCCTCGGCGAGTAGGAAGCTGCTTGGAACACAGCTCTTACAACAGACACTGGCACACGGGGCCCTGGCGGGCAGGTCGGTGGTAAGGGTACCTTGGCAGAAACAACATCACGACAAAGGCGAAACAGCACAAGTTGTCGCCTGAGAGATACCAGAAGAAGCAGCTGGAGAACCCAGCACACCATGCAAGCTGAGTGTTGCCGCAAATTAGCAATGACATGTCCGGAGCCTGGTGCTTAATTGATTAGTTGGGCATGACCTGCTGCCACGACCCCGATTTTGCCCTCAGTCATATACCTGCTGTGTCCTACTATGTTACTCGGTCTCGGTCGCAAGCCGTCGGGCTTCGAGTTGGTGCTTTGGGATTGCACTGCTTCACTTCTTTGCGCGGGAGTACTTTGAATGTCAGCCAATATCACTACAAGTTGTCCTGTACGTATAGTCCCGTGGATCAACAGCGAAAAGGAGCCTGAAACCATGGGCCTAAAGCCTCAAGACCTGCATCAGGGCAGCGCGTCAACATCAACACTGGATCTGCAACCCCTGAGACTCCAGATCCCTCATCCCTGACAGCCCAAACCCTGAATCCCAAGGCCCACACCACACTGGCGTTGGTGGCAAGCCTGGACCAGGAAGGTCTTTTTCAAGCAGCAGGGGATGAGAACACAGGGACAACAGTAGCAACGATCAGAACCTCAATTCTATACCTTAATTCGAAAGTTCCAGCCTTGTACAGGGAGGGATTTCAAGGTTCGCTTCAGAGTTCCAGGGTTAAGAGCTGAAGTCGCGTGAGAGGCAGCCCCCCCCCCGCCCTCACATGTCGAAGACCAAGCAGTACTGGTAGCCGGTAGCCGAAGGCTTGTGCGAGTTCCCGCAGAACCACCAGCAACACGGTGCCCCAGCACCACTGTGAATCCATCGCTGCTTGTGCTGCCTACATGACCGGTGTGCCGGCAGTCAGACCAAATCAAGCATTGCATGCAGGTTACGCGACTTGCGGGCATCAAGTCTTCTCCTCGAAACCTATGGGGTTACAAGCTGCCACGTCCCAAAAGCAAACCCACTCCCTCCGCTCACACTAATCCAAAACTCACAAAACCCTATTGCCAATAAGAGTGGAATCCAAGATCAAGGGCCCTGCCTGCCTTCTAAAGTGCCGCCAATGCCCGCATGCTTTCTGCGACCCTGCGAAGGGAGAATATAGTTCCGGCAGTTCTGGATTGCAAACTTGTCCCACCGACTCCATCCGGGTAAAACACCGTGTCGCATGCTCTTGCAATGCCGTGCATGAGCGCATGGGGCCGATGCAGGTTGACATTGAGGGTTCAGAGTTCAGGGCATTGGCGTTTACGGCTTCTCCCTTTAGCCACATGCCGCTACTGCGGCCTTGAAGCATGGTCTAAGGCACGCTTAAGAAAGTGCACATCAAACTCTGGACTGCTCGCAGCCGCGCGCAGGAGCGGATGCGAGACTGCACTCCGGCAAAGTGCAACAACGTGGACAGCTTGCAGACTCACAGCGGAAGTGCGTCAACGTTCAATGTCCGCTGTCGCAACTTCCCCCCCGACCGCACACAAAGACTGTCCTACGCAGCCATTGCTTGCCGAGCCCAGGAGGCCCCACCAACAGCCCCAAAAACGGACAACTGCCACTGACAAAATGCTTCGCAGCGTGCAATTTCACCGCACACTCTCGTTTCGTGAGTTCGGCAATTGCTCAACGACGTGGGTACCAGCATACTGAAGCACATGTCTGCAACCCGACAGACCATGGACGGGGCGTTCGAGTCTCAACTGACGGCCCTGGTGCACAAAGCTCCCAACACCGCCCTCAGCCAGCCGTGTCCTGAAGCATCGGCGCAGCGGCCGAGGTTCTGCAAATGCGCCCCATGTCGCAGCAGGGCGACAAGCGCCTGGGTTTGCTTTGCGGTATGGAAGCCATGGACACGATAACGTCCTTCTCGCGCTTGCATACGTGATGGTTGATGTGACTCTGCTGATTGAGAAACATGGGAGCTGAGTCTGTTTATGCAACGCCATAGAACCGAAAGTATCGAGCTGAGACCCTGGTCTTGTCTCGTCTGCGCGATCAGCGGCCGACACACAGTCACAAAATCAATTACAACGAAGATCAGGAGCATCGTGGGCCGCCTGTTGACGGCACCATGATGCATAGGCTCGAATGCTAAGGCGAGGTTAAGAATCCAATCGTTGCTCCGGCAACCGCCCTGAAACAAAAGGAGGAGGGTGCAGCGAAGGATGATCTGGATGATGCGAGGAGGATGGCGCGGAGCATGAAGATGATAAGGATAATGGGGATGTCAAGGATGGCAAGAATGTCGATGATCATGCTGCTGCTGCTTCTGCTGCTGCCGCTGCTGCTGCTGCTGCTGAAAGCCAGACCATCACTTTACCAATCCCCATCACCGTCACCAAGAAGGTCCTTGTCCACTACATCATAGTCACCAGCAGTAGTCCTCCTCCTCCTTCATCATCATCATAATCATCATTATAGTCATCCTCATCTGCATGACTATCATCACGTCATCCGTGTTCTTCGCCAGCAGCATCAACACCATGCAAATGGACAGTGTTATCCATGCACCTCGGGACCTGCATATGCGAATTTGACGAAACTCTGTTTGAGTCTGCATTTCAGTCGGTCTGCTTCCGAAGTGGTTCGGCGAGCATTCAAAGGGCTCTGCCGCGCCGAAGCCGGCATGACATCCATGTGATATCAACTGCTGGATGGGCCAGGGCAGCAACGTGGCCACGTGACGTTGCTGGCTGCTTGCGAAGGTGCCAGGCGAAATTCGGTGCGTTGTGCACGTAGTTCGTACCGGGCAAGCACAGACAACGGCGGCTAAAGCATGTGGCGTTAATTTACGAGTACGCTAATTAAGGTCGAATCGAAGACGCGAGACCTTGTCGAAGAGTTTGAGACGCGGTGCCTGGGGTTCAATCGCGAGCCTGTGAGAAGCGCTCGGGCTGTCGGACATCAGTGCGTTTTATGCCGATCTTGGAGATTCACGGGAAACCGATTCATCGGGGAATCGAGGCCCATGTCAGTGCGTGGACCACTGCATTGGTGTATGTGAGCCGAATATTGTCCGGGGCATTCCGGGGCTTCCACTGCAGCGGTGTATTTGCGCAAGCATCAGCCAACACCCGCGTTCGGATTGCATCTCGGAGGACATATGTCGATATCGGGGACGCACAATGGCTGTATCAAGCACTATGAGTGTATCAACCATTTACACGATATTCGGCCCAGACATTGGGGTCTGGATTCATGAACGAACTTCGATATTGGAGGCCGGGCACTCGCAACAGACCCGGTCACGCCAAACTTAGAGCCAGAGCCTCGGCCCCCTGTCCTCTGTCGATCTTGTGATAAGGCACCATGTCTTTACCACACGACCCAGCAACGACCTCAACTCTGAAACCCCCAGGCCGGTCTCATCGTGTTGCTGTGGATTCCTGCAGCTTGAAAGGGCTATAGCCATTGAAGCTGAAGTCTCACAGTTCAGAGCCGTGGGTCTACGTCTACATCTACCTCGACCCTAGCTGCAGAGAAATATTCGAAATCAAAACGAAGCAAAAAGGCTTGGAGATGTCGCTCTAGAGCCAACACTTCAAGCCCGCACGAGCTCCTGCACCAACCTCTATGTAGCATGTTGGGGCTTTTGGTGCTACAATGCTGCAAATGCATGCTTTCGGGATGTATATCTTCCCGTAATTGCACGTACGCCGGCCGTTTAACCCATGTACCTAAAAGGTTCTGCCGGATGGACTAGGCACAAGCTGCTGTCGTCGATGCCTTTGGGTGCAAGAACTTGCTGCACAGTGGCAGCGCACGACAGCCAGCTGCAGTGGCACTACGGCATAGCCGCCATGGCAGCAAGTGAGTGGGGGCAAGATCGTTCCTTCAGCTTTACACGTCCTGGAACTCAAGAGTACAGCCACGACAAAAGGGCATTAAAATTTAAAGTTCTGAGCGATTAAGCATGGGATTTACAACAAGCTTCCAGCAGCGTCTGTAACAAAATCGCACTCATCGTTGCAACGGCGAACATGCACACTGGAGGAACACTCAAAGTCTTCTACCAAGCCCCGCTTCAAGCTGGGGTGCAGGTCAAGCTATCTGGCACCTCCCATGGCCTTGGGTTTCAGGATCGTCCAGGCTTTGAGATCCAACTAGGGGCCGTCCACACCAAAAGCAACAACTAGCCTACGCGCTGCCTCTAGATCTTCTGGCTGCGCCGCCCATCTCCGCACAGGCTTACCCCTGACAACCTGTTGCAGACAACTTTCCCCTTGTTCGTCGAATTACTCCGTACGAGTACCATCTTGCCGATCAATCGCTGATGAGCCATCTGCAGCCGTCAGCATCCAAGGCCTCTCGTCACTACCCATCGGCAAGAAGGCGCGAACCACGAGCCGTCAGCAGCAGCATCGGCAAGAAGGGCCCCAGACACGAGGAGTTTGCCCCCAAATCAAATCGAACAGCAAAGACAGCAGAAAGAAGGCAGCGTGAGAGAGCCGCGAGATGTCACCAGCATGAGCCCCACACAAACAGAACAGGGCGCAGAACTCGCAACCGCTCAAGAAGCCCAACTGCAGGCTTGCTTCTTTCGTGCAAGCGAAATTGCTCACATTGAGAGGTTGCTCTACCTCCCTTGCTGCCCTTGCTCCTAGTTACGAGCAAAGGTTGCTGGGGCCACCACACTTTCATGCAGGCTAGCTCAGTCAGAGAGGGCAACAGAGTCGTTCTGTACTGCTGCCCCGAGCTGACATCCACAGCATCTGGGCAGATCTCACACAGTCTCTGCCGAACTGCTTTACAAGGTGCTTGCCGGGGAAGTCCTCGTTCATGGCAGATCTGCGCGTGTGGTTGGGCATACTACCCTTGGCCGCCTTCAGATTGCGCACGTTGCACATGAAAGAGCTGCTGTGTTTATACAGATTTCTTTTCCACAGAACCAGGATGGCTCTCTTCACCTTCTGCAGTGTTGACCGAGCCGCAGCAAAGAAGAGCGACGCGCTTTAAGAGGCCTGCCTCAGTGAAGATTTCGGAATCCTTCTTTCAGATCGCTTGATGCATCTCCAAGGTTGGGTTGAAGATGTGCTATAGCAACGCCCGATCCTGCTGTCCGAGGCATCTTGACATACTGTGACATAAGCATTCGTGCAATTTCCGGCCTGTCTCAAATGTACATGCTTGAACTGAGGGGCCATATGACACTGCGGATGCTGCTCGCAATGGATGGAGATGAAACTGGACGACATCACGGTTGTCTGGGCTTGAGGGCTGTGTTCTGAGACAGCTCACCTCTCAACGGCCTCCGACACATTCCCAAACAGCTTCAAGCACGCATGCAGGATGGAGAACCTGAGCGAACAGCGGGAACCGATGAACTGGACTCTGGCCCTTGCCAGGAACGAGTCGCTCTTGTCAGCCAGAGTCGTTGCAAGGCATGCAAGTGGTAAGGAGATGGTCCGTCCCGGCAGTGCAAGCTAGTTGTGTACGACACCGCGAACAGCGAGGCAGCGAGCAACAGCACCGGAGAACCCGCACATCTGCGTGCGTGGTGATTAAAGCGCTGCCGCCAACACACGTCCAGCATTATCTGGAGATAGAGACGCGGAATCCAGGCCATCGCTGCGGACGGTGTCCGTTTACAAGTCTTCCAAGATGTTGGTCCGCAACTGCTCGGCCTGCCGCAAGGATTCGACTTCCTTGGCTTCGATTTGACCCGCCGTCCGCCGTCCCTTTTGCCTTGGGCTGGGATCGGCTTGGCAACGTGGGCCGGGAAGCCTCGGAAAGCGAAAGATCGGAAAGCGGCTAAGCATTGCGCTTCAACGTCGAAGACACGTCTAAGGGACCAGCTATGGCTGCCAGCAACTCGCTGCGTGGATCCGTGGCAGGCTCCTTCGTGAGAAAAGGTGTGGGGCTCGCATGGCGACGCAATTTTGAAAAGAAGAAGGCATTGACAAGGGACCAGTATCTGCAGGCTGCCAACATCTCTACCCATGTTGGTCGTTGTCCAGGCTACCCAATCTCCTTGTGAAGGTGCTGTTGCAGAAGGTCAGGCGTTTCAGACCTGGGCGATTTTATACATTCCGGACTGCTTGCACATGCGAGGTGATCGCGCAGTGCCGATTTGGCGCAGGCTCGGCTCCAACCCTTGTGAGGTTCGCGGCACTGGCTGCGTCTTCGGGACTCCATGACCTTGGCTGGACGAAGTCTGGCTCTCATCACATCGCGCTGACTGGACAACTTCACCGATCCTCTGCTTTTTTGCAAACACTGCATGAGTACACTGGCTCGTCAGCGACGCCTTCATTGAACTCCCGAACCATGTCCATGAAGTCGGATTGTCCCCGTGCAGGGGCCTTGTCCCAGAATGGAAGTTGCTCATCAAAATACTGCGTGCGACTCCGAGAAAGAGCAAGGCCGGCACGGATTCCACCGGCGCTTGCACCAAGGGGGTCGTGCGGCCAGATGGAGGCGCCTGCAACCAGTACTTCTCAACTCTCGGTGGGGGCATCCGAGCATCCCTCCATGACGGGATGCTCCTGTGCTGCTAGGCTATGCCGGCCTGCCGAGGCACCGGCTGTGAGGATTGGATCCTACAGCGGAGCGGTTTCTCTCAACACGGCAAGATCCAACAGATCACCAAGGACTCCGATAAAGAAAAGAAGTCATCAAGGACGACCGGCATGTTCGCATCCAGAGCTTGAGCTTGACACGCAGAGGCAGCAGCGGTTGCATGTGTCACGCCTTGCTGCCGTGGTGCAAAGGCTGACTCCGTTAAAGCAGCAACACACACTTGACAGGGGTTGCGACAGCCGTGCCTCCCCAGGAAGGCAATCGAACGACTTGTAAACTGGGCAGATGCATCGCCTCAAAGACGCCACGCCAATCGCTCTCAGAAATTCTGTAGCAAGCTGCTGGACGCCAAGAGGATGGTATCGGTTGCAGTTCAGCATCCGGCACCCTCTGGCTGAAATCCTTTCGAGAAAAGCCAAGCGATACAACACGCCCGACGGAGGCTTCGAGACTTCCTTGCCTACATCTCGGAAAAAGTCCCCACCGTGCATGTCTTCGACCTGAGACTTTATGTAAGTATAATGCCCCACGAAAACAATCATGCTCCCTGCAGTGCGAGTCTTGGAAGGTAGTCAGTCAGCGACGATGCGCGCCGGAGCTGCTTGGAGACCACTCGGGAAGGAACAAATGTGACGAGCACCTACGAGGAAAAGCGAGAAGTCACCCTCGGTTGCCCTCCAGGCCGAGCCTCGCCCGTCATTGCCTGCCCAGTCCAACACGTTGTGCTGACTCTTGTTAGGAAAAACGATGCTGGGCAATGAAAATGCAATCAAAACATGGACCTTCTGCGACGAAAAGCTGCAAACGGTATCCTGGCTCATTGTCTCAGGTAGATTTGCAGTTCGCTCATCAACCGCTGATACTTCAAGGTTCCCGCACAACGATCTCTGTTCTGTGCCAACGAAGCTAGCAACTCCTGCTCCTTCGTTCCATGCCGCATTATCGGAATACTGAGCAATCCCGCGGCTCTACCACTGTCGAGCAGGACAAACCCCCGCACAAGGCTGGAAACACCAGGTCGCGAACTCGTCGTTCCGCAGCTTGCACTTGCCCGACTTCGTCCGCTGCTTCGGCTTTGGAGAAGATGTCTTGTTGGGGTCCACACTGCAGATCGGCAAGCCCAAAGTTGTGCTGCTAGTTGTCCGTTCACGTAAGCTCTTGAGGCACGGCTCAGACAGCCTCTGGTAAAGACCACGCAGATATGGAGAGAGCGGGAATCTGTAAGAAGACCAGACACATGATCCAAAAGTCTCCCAGCAACCGGTGGGATGTTGTATGACGCGAGCATTGGATGCAGCCAGCCCTTCTGTCTTCTGCTTTCATGCCATCGGCACTGTGGCCGATGCTTTCGTTCGCGGTTTCAACCCAACAACAGAGAGTCCTTGATCCCCTCGACGTGGATCTGCCCCTGCTAAACCACAGCAACCCTCTTGCAGTGATTGATACATTGACATGACAGTCTCAGCCTGTTGCGCCTGTCGCGTCGCCTTCGCCTTCACGGCCTCAGCAATGTCAAAGCAGATCTTGACGGCACTGAAAGACTGACACACTCTGTGCTCTGTTATTTGCCAGAACGTGCAATGCACATGTCGACCAGCGAAAGCTGCACTGAACTTCCATCGGACATCTTTTGCTTCAGCCTGGAGCATCCTCTTCTCCTCCGAATGTTCAGCGTCACCAAGTTTCACTTCTATTCGCGAATGTCAGGGAGCTTTCGGGAAGATGCCTGACTCGAGAATCGCGGGTTGGTATTGCCTCACCTGTTCCAACGTCCGCAATCCGCAAGTCTCGGATAAACGGCCGCGGCGGAGCAGAGTTGGAACCCGAGTGAATGCATCCGTGCTTGTGATGCTTCTGTCGAGAACGGAACCCGACAACACCAGGGGTCTGCAAGTCCGAGAAGGCCGCCAGCAGCCGCGATCACCACCAATGAGATCAGTGCGCAGGTGCTTCAGACACATCAAGTGCAAATGCGGTGTAGGCCCTGGTACAAGCCGTTGCCTCCGTACCTTGCCAACATGTCGAGTCACGGGGGTCAGTGATTACGACTCCATGCTTTGCGAGAATGATCAAGTCGGGAGGCTGCTCCATGAAAGACATCCACTGGAGGGCCAGCTCTTCGCGACGGCGCAAGGCCCTCAACTCCGCCAAGGTCTGGCAAGGTCAGGCCGGCTCAGAAACTGGAGTAGCAGCAGCAGGAGCAAGTAGTAGTAGTAGTAGTAGCAGCAGGAGTAGTAGTCGTAGTAGTCGTCGTCGTCGTCGTAGCAGTAGCACTGTAGCACTGTAGCGCTGTAGCTCTAGAGCACTAGAGCACTGTAGCAGTAGTAGAAGCAGCAGTAGCAGTGGCAGTGGCAGTAGCAGCAGCAGTAGCAAAGTAGTAAAGTAGAAATAGCAGCAGCAGTAGGGCAGGAGCACGAGTATGGGGTGGTAGAAGTGGGAGTGGTAGTCGTAGCTGTAGTCGAAGAAGTAATCGTGCTTGTAGTAGTCGTCGTCGTCGTAGCAGTAGTGCTCGTCGTCGCCGCCGGAGCAGGAGTTTCAGTAGCAGCAGCATTAGCAGTAGCGGCTGCAGCAGCTTCGGCAATGAAAGTAATCCTTTGCTGTTGCCTCCTCCAATCGGCGGGCCACTGCTGCAGATCGCTGCAGGCCAACGCCCAGGCGCCCAGTCACCTCACAGCGGATCAGAAACCTAGCTTGCGGTCCTTCGGCCCAAAGATTCTCGGGCTCACGGGTTCTGCTCCAAGCTGTATTTGTTTACGCAATAGGACTCTTGTTGAGGTTGCTTGGCTTCTGGAGAGTCGATGTGTCCTGAAGTTGTCTACTCTCAGTGTATTTACGCTGCTTGGGTCTATCACGGCCGAGGCACGTCAGCCGACACGAGCAAGTCTCCTTGGCTCAGCAAGGGATAAGCAGATCATCACTGAAACCACAAAATGCGCTCCGACCATGCACTGCACAGCGTCGTGGTCTAGCCACTGCGGATACACAGCGACTGTTCAAGGAAATTAAACTCTGGAGAACATAAGCAGTTTTTCGGCAGTTGTATGCGCTGCTGTAGGTAGCTCGAAAGGCCAGGGTGCGTATGGCACCCTCAGCTTGTGACAAGCAGCTCAATGCCTGCAGAGGACATTGAAGAGGCATTGTGAGTTTCGGGGGAGCACGGCATGTGATGGGCAGGGGACAGCACCCAAGCAACAGCAAGGCTCATTCAGGTGGGGGTGAAGCCACGATGATAAGACTCTGGCCTTCTGCAGGTCTTCCTCGCCCATGGAAGTCTCCATCTCTTCCAGGCGCAGGCAGGCCGCGTCATTCGTCGAAAGCGCAGTTGCAGCTGCCTTCGACACGGTCGGCACGGTAGATGTGAGCTGCAACTGATATTTCACCTCCGAGAGCGCCACTCGCTCCAGCAAGCTCGCGGCACAAGACCTCGCCTGACCAAGGTCGGACTTACACCCAGAAATATTCCAAGGACTTCTCCAGCGATGTGCGCGGCAACAATCTACTCACTCGGCGGTGATTCATGAGTCGCGAATGCAAAGCGAACCCCTGGCGACCAGCAGCACGCTGGCGGCGGCGGTGCTACAAAGTTCTGCCGCCGCCAAACAGCCAGCGATGCAGAGCCATGTGTCCTCTCCGCCGAGGCTACGATGGACAGAGTGAGAAGAAAGTGGCGAACTCTGCTTGTTTCGCAGCTCCTCGTGGACGGCCATCGCACACTGCTCAGGGAGAGTGGCCGTAGCATCGAAAGGCTTGGGCAGAGAAAACATGGGCTTAAGCAGTCCTAAAGCCATCGTTTACCATCCACCAACTACAAGTATAACATGTGTTAAGGCAAAGGCTGCTGATCACCTCCACTTTACCCAGCAGGAGCTCATCATCTTCCGACCTGAGAAGTTTCGCCAAAGACGAAACATGGTCCACATCTGACAGGGAAAGTGCAGCGCACCCCATGACCGAGAAGGCCAAGATGTGTCCTCTTCCGGCTCTCTCCAGCGAAAATTCGAACCTGCGGTGGGGAGCGAACAGCTCAGAGCAGCCCACAGCGGGGCAGTGTAGGGACCTGGTACTCAGCTGCGCGGATATTCCAGCCGAGCGCGCGCTCAGGACAGCCGCCTTCATGCGCTTGAGCCGCTGAAGTGGCACAGGAGTTTGAACACCAGGCTGCCAGGCCTCATTGCTCGCATAGCTGCGAAACATGAACCTGAAGCCAATAGCTGTGCAAGAGACTGTCAGACCACCGCAAATGGTGGACCAGCAAATCGACCAGAGAGATCTCTGAGACTAGCGCGTGTGGGCACATGCCGGCAGCTTGTCTTGACAGTGCATGAAGCTTCCGCAATCGAGCACGACATCCTGGAACCGCCACACATTCTTCCAGGCTGCAGAAACAGGACCGTGAAGTTCCTCGTTTTCGCAGGCGGGGAAGGCAATGGCAAGTTCTCGGTACCTTCAGCTAGCAAGGCAAAGCTGCATTGTCTCGCTGTGGCGGAAGGCCGCCTACGTGTCTTCAACCATTCAACTGGCAATAACAATGTGCACTTCACATGGCCCAAGCGCACGGTCCAGACGAAGTGTTCCGGAAGTCACCAATGCCGACACCTGGACACAAAAGCAGGTACAGCCGGCAGCACAGACGCGGTGACAGTGCACTTCGGCCGTGCCCACGATCGCTGGCACTGCATTCAAACACGGCTCTTCATGCGATGAGACTCGGCTTCGAGCTCATGAGCGCTCTCGGCTCCTTCCCATCCTTCAGAGCACGCGAACGCGGAGACTCCGCGTGGGGCTGTTCTGCCAGGAGCCTCCGACAGCTGCACCGGCCGCCATCTTCTCGAGCTCAAGCTGGCCTGGCTCCCACAGGAATACTAGCAACGGAACGGCCAGGAGCCACGACCATGGGCATGCTGGTTAGTATGCTGCTGGTGACCATGATGGCCATGATGCTCCTGAGGATGCTGTTCCAGTGTTGCTGTTGATGGCAATCGAGATGCAATCGGGGTCATAATCGTGGTGAAGACGATGGCGGTGATGATGATAGTGGTTGTGATTCCGATGACCGTGATGACGATGAAGATGACAACGATGTCGGGGACAGCGATGGTGCTGGGCTGCCGCAGATCAGCACCACCAATGTCAGCTTCAACAACGGCAGATGACCCATGACTGCAGATGACAACAGAGTCAGAATCTTGATCGTACTTAAACTATCTCAACAGCATCATCATCATGACCATCATGCTGACTCCTGCTCGTGATCACAAGCATATCAAGCCCAACGGTAGCGGCCGAAAATCATAATTGCGTGAGCATGCCACTCAACCATGCCACGTCTCTAAATGACTTGGGCCTCGAGGTTCCTACGAGTGCCGGAGCCTGCAAGCCCTCCACCCGAGCAGTGCCGACGATCTGCACCTGGCATCGCTCTTTGGAGCGGCTGAGGCAAGCTGTTGTCAACAGGACAGTACGACCGACTCAGCGTCGTAAACTGCATGCTGAGCCGGGTCAACCACCTGGAACGCAAGTCTGTCTTTGTGGCTCGCAGGGAATAGCGTGCAGAAGAACAGCTGCTTGACCGGCCAGGGGACTGGAAAGATGTCAAAAAAGCTCGCCTGGCAACGCCCAGGCAACGCTCTACCATGCCGTCGGTTCGAGTCCCACCGGTGTCTGTCTTATCTTCAATGCTGTTTCTGATGTGTCAGGAAGGCACTCGTCAGCCTGCCTCCGCGGCACAGGTCGTAAGCAGCAGGCACAAGAAGGAGTCCATGGTGCATATTTTGATGTGTAGGCTCTGACTATTTCCTTGGCCGCGAGACATCTCGCTGCTTGGATGTGCTGTTGATGCCGGGCACAGAACGATGTCTTTGCACCAACTGCTGTCCAGTCTGCCTCTACTTCACACAGGAGTCTGCAGTGTTGCAAGAGAAGCTCCAATCAAGGAGGGCAGCACTGCCACAGCGGCCAAACAGTGCGGTAGCTGAAGTCGCGCGTCAGTTTCAGCACCTTTTCAGACTTCACCAGTCAGCTCAAGAACATGGTCCGCAAGAGAATGCCATCACGTAGTGGGCAGGCGATCCATCTCTGCTTCAGTGTCCTCCGGGTACTGGTCCGGCTCGCACACATGTGTGCTAGTCACGAATGATCCAGCATGCAAAGACTCTTCAAACAAGCCTTCTTCGGTGCTCGCATTTCCTTCGCGAGCTAGAGTATAACAAACTGCGAGCACGTGAGTCCGTAACGAGCTCAGCACTCACAGTCGATGAAGGTTCGTTGCTCGCAGCACTTGATGCGGATACTCGGACAGTTTTCGTTGCATTTTGTGGAAGTCTGGCCATGTCAGGCTTCCCAGTCGGAACTCCGACCACAACCACGGCTCAGCAGGGCAAGTGCCGCCGCCGTGCGCACTCTCGGCAGCAAACTTCCACCAAATAACCTGTCAAAGATATCCTCCAAGAGACATCATCCTTCACAGTGCTTCAGTCGACTGTCGTCGTACCCACATCAAACGAACCCAACAAGGGATTCTTACATTCTAAGACTGCGCGAGGTCTTGTCCGGTGCACGGAGCGCGGACAGAGCTTGCTCGCACTCTGCTCATATTCCCGCAACTGATGGTGCAGTCGCATGCTGCACGGTCAGGATGACTCTGATGCCGTGGCTAGTTCAAAAAGTGCAGAAAGAACCAACGTTCACAGTTGGGGAACATAGAATCCCCGAGTTCTGGACGGGGGAGTCTTGACACCATTTCAAAGAGTAGCCAGGTGTCCTGGACATGCTGGTAACTGCTTTCGTCTTGGTCCCGGCAATTGTCGGAGCCCTCACTTATCTCCATCTCCCCAGTGTCGCACATTTTGGGCACAGCATCTTCGTATATATAGCTTGCTGCTCACACACATACTCAAGCAAAGACACAGGCACACACCGCGGGGATGGAGCTAGGCTTAAACGAAAGTAATCGAAAAAGAGAAGTCTAGACGGCTCTAAGTCAAGTCACGTCCCGAGCTATCCGATGGTCTCACTGGATGCATTGCGATGGCATCTGGAGGGTCTTCGGACGTGTGATGCATTCTGCAGTCATTTGCAGTGCCGCGGCTGCTCAACCACATGACAGACGGCCATCGTCCACAGAAGCTCGGGGTCATGAGGTAACAGGATTAAACGATTCGCGACCATGAACGAATCAGGTCAGTTTCCAAACTGGCGCACAAGCGCAAAACCAGCGCCATCTGGTGGCTCTGCTGGCTTCCGGGATGAGGACTCCCTCAACTTCCTCCAGTGGAGGCGAAAGAAGACGTAATCTTGCGAGACACTCATCCGATCCAGACAGTGGAGTCTAGACCGGGGCCGCCCTTCAACTTCGTTCATTTCACTCTCACTGTGTGGGGAGGTTGTGGATTCGCGCTGTACCCAGCTTCCTGCAAGTGCTCAACAGGCTCAGAATGACAAGAACCCTGATGCGACAGACGCAATGTCTCTGTGATGGTTTTGCGCTCGTCCTCCAACGGCTCGATCTCAAAGCTCATGAACGAATTGGCCTGACCACAACGAGAGATGCATCCCCACAGCACGACGCCTGGCAAAGCAGCTGAGCAGTGGACGGACCAAACTTCGTAACGACGCGCTGGATCGGGATTCAGCAAGATTTCCATCCTGAGAGTGTCCCGGAGTTGCCGGGTCCTAACTATCGCAGTCGAGGCACCGAGGCACCGGCAGCTGCAAAAGTTCAGGGGACAAGAGTCCCTCAACAGGCTGCCTGGCCATCGCCAGGCATTCACAGGCCGGCTGGGGGTCGAATTTGAGGCAGGGAGCCACCACCAGAGGTCCGTGAGTCTGGAAAGCATTCTTACACAATCCTGGTATGCCTCTCCTGGGCATGGGAACTACCTGAACATCTATCATACATATGTCAATCAACTGGCTTATCGATTAATCACACAAACACTTAACCGATTATTCAAACACCAACCAACCAACAAACCAACCAACCAACCAACCAAGCAAGCAAACAAGACATTAACTAATTGTTGTCTATTTGTCTATTTCGTGCAAGAAAACTTAACTGAACTAGAGAACTGCTAGTTAACCAACATTCAGATACTTCAACAAATAGGATGCAAGGTAAGGTATATACACACAACTTGACAAACGACAGGGGCATTCCGGCAACTCGCTTGCACAGGTGGCTATTTAAACAGTGCCTGATAATTTCGTGACATATGAACACCTTATAAACTTGTAGTGCATCAACTTATTCGCGGGAACCCGCTGTATAATCTTAAAGCTCCAAGAGCAAGCGCAGGCTCGCCCTCTCGAGCCGTCTGCGAGGCGTACACGTCTCTTTCGAAGGAAAGCCTCCGCCATGGACAGTCGCTGGCATTCGCGGCATGAGTAAGGAGTACGACTGCCGCCTTATCTTATGTCCTGATTGCCAGAATCTCAACCCTTGGAAGCTGGAATGCGCCGCATGCCACCCAGCAATGAGAACAACAGGGATGCATGTCCTGTTGGATCCCCGCACGAATCTCTCATGTCCCATGACCCAGGCCGTCAGCCCGTGCATCATGAAGAACTCGAAAGCTGGGCACTGGTGCGGCCTGGATGCAAACTTGGAGGCATACATGTGACATGTCCGAAGCAGGTGAAGCGAATGAACGAACCGAAACTGCTACACCTGACAGCAGCGCCTACAAGCATGATGGACACCTGGGCATCCAAAACAATTGCCCCACGAGTCTGTTACCCGAGTCATCTCCAAACCCTCGGCAATACCCCCTAAAACATGTAATGGCTAAAGCCAGATCGGGTGCTGCTTCTTTGTCGTTGATCAGTCTTGACTTGTGCATGCGATGATGCAAGATGATGCAAGTTGCGTTTTTTGCCGAGAGCCAGGTTCGCCAGCCAAAAGCGTTGAACCTGTATGTGTGTACGTGTCAGGTTGTGCGACACATGAACAGCCTGGCTGAGCCACTGTTGCAAACTGATGAGCTACTGGCTGGCTGATTGAGGGAGGGGACATGTTGCACTAGGCCACCCTCCAGACCATCCAGCAACTCGGCCAGGTCCTCCGACCATCCCACGTTTGCGCATCGGCTGTGGGCAGCTAAGACTATGGAGTTCTTCAATGAACTCCGTCCGGGTCGTCCTTCACGCCCGCACCTGTGGATTCTGATCAGTCTTGAGCCTTCTGTGGCTTCCATTCTTCATTGTTAACATCCGCATTCTGAATCTTGTGTATGTGCCTTTGTGGGAATGCATGCGCATCTGCAAGTCCAATCTGGCCTTGTGCACTTCCAGGGATAGTCTGCGCACGCGAGGCAGTAGGCGAAGACCTCCGGAAAAGGGACTCCTAAAGGGACGGACAGGGAGGAGGTGGGAGGCTGGGAGGGGGGAGGGAGGGGCAATGGACAACGACGCAAAGGACTGTTTGGTGACAAAGCTCGTCAATCATCTTCAGCCCCCCACTCCGCAGGCAAAGAGATCAGCCGCCCTGGCATCATAGCAGCCAGACCTTGTGGGCAGTCCAGCGAAGTGAGGTGAAGGCTTGAAAAAGGCTTCCAAGGCCAGTGCTGGTGCATTTCTGGGGCCTGCACTAATCGTTTGACTCGACCGCTCTTCGACTGTAGCTTGACTGCATCCCTCCAGCAGCCTGATAAGATGGCTTGCCGCGAATGCCCTGCACCCAGACGTCTGCTTCCTGCCATGGGCGCTCTGCAAGTAGGCGGAGAACAGCATGTCTAGAGTCTAGGATTCAGCTGGCACTCCAAGCACATGCCAGACTCCGCTGCAGCTGCAAAGTCAATCAGCCTGACCTGTCCAGATCGAAGGATGCCAATCATCCTGCTTGTTTTTTGACGGAAAGGCCTCTCCATCCGGACCGAGCAAAGCATTCTCCAGCGAAATGTCGCCGTGCGCCACCTTGCAAGGACTTCTCAAACCCGACTCTCGACAGCTACAGCCTTCGGAGAAAGATGTGGCTTGACATGTAGCTTGAGGTAGCTGTCTGCTGAGGTGGAAGGAACATCAGAACATTCACCGTACAGTATAGTTCAAGTAGCTTTGAAAAGCAGTTAGGCAGGCTGAGGCAGGTAGGGCCGTGGCACCAGCGCCGTGCAGGCAGCGAACCTCGGCTGACGATGGGTCCAAGGCCACCAGCGGATTCCACGCATCGCTGGGCCGCTGGGTCAGAGACTCCGCGCAGCAGCGAGAGCACCACCGGCCACACCTGCGACGCTGAGCTGTGCGCCGTGCCAGTGCAGCTCGAAAAGCGGATGCTTTGTGTCCGTGGCCTTCTGCTCCCTCTCTGGTCCAGGCTTGGTGGAGCATCTGCTTGCCAGGTCGTGCAAGTCGCCGCCGCTGATGTACTGATCAGGATGCCAACACGAACACGCTCTGACACAAGTTTACAACACCGCTGCAGCCGTAATCTCTGTCGCCTCCATGAACAGCAGGATGTCGCCCTGTCCAGGAAGGCTCACTGTGACCTCGAAATCCTTTTGTGGTCACTCTCGCCTCTTCATCTCGGAAGGCTCCGAAGCTCTTGCACACTCCGAGCTTCGCCTACAGAGACCGTAGGAAATGCCATAATGTGAGGCCAAAGGGCGAGGTTGCCTGGACTTTGTTCAAGCCCAACACAAGGCTGATCTCCACTTCCTGCCACCATTTGGGAATGCTCGGTCCCGTCTCCCCAGAGCATTTGCCAGACCTTCCATGGGCTCTCCAGCAGGTCGGGATGGGCTGTTGCGAACTCCTGAAGGCAGCGCGACACAGGAACTACAATAACTACGACGTTACAACACAATCAAATTTGCCACAGCTTCTGGAGCAGACCTCGGCACTGCCCAGGGTCCACGAGCGGAAGATTCGCTTTCCCACCACCTGCATCAAAGATGGCTTCATCTTCTGTATGCACCAAAGCCAAACAAGTAACATGGCAGCCTTGCAACCCTGCAGCTGGTCTTCATACAACTCAATCCTCATCTTCGCGACGACCAGAACACTCGGCTAAGGGAAGCACAGAGTTTCTCCGAGGTCGCGGCTGCCCATGATTCCTCTCCTCTTGCACCAGAGCTTGCAGCCGCCTCTGCCGGTCGCTCCGTCTGATGATACCGAGAGAGGAAACAACACGCAGTCTCTCCGCATCCTCATACTACCGGAGCCCAGCCATTGCCTGAAGCGCTCTTTGTCCACTGGCGGCAACGGGAGCTCCTGTGACGGAGTCTCACTGCTGCGACTCGTTCGAGGCTCCGAGTTTGAGGCTCCCACAAAGGGGCCCAAACTGGCGGCCTTCCTCAAGGATGTCTCTCATGTCCCTTGTTGCAGCTTGCTGCGTGCTCTGCCCGAGCACTCCCGCCTGGGCTCGTCGCTAGCTTGCTCCCTTGACATGCACATGTCCTTGGCACTTCGGGTGATAACGGCTGTTGGGTGTCAGCATTGGCCTCAACAACTCAGGCATGAACAACTTTGAAGGGGCAAACCGAGCTCAAGCCCACCACATGGCAGACTCCTGTAATCTGCGGTTTGATCCAATTGTAGTATGATAAGTAACACGTTCCGGTAACATGTGTGAGACCGCTCATGCACTGGTATCATGCAAAGCCAACATCAAGGTGACACGCAAAAGCACAGGCATAGGAACAGAGACAAAGTCGGCGAAAACCATCTTTGCCGCCTGCAGCGTGTGGTCGGGTCTGCCACATGGAATCGCTGTCGTCGCAGGAGGAGCCCTCCACAAATCTGGAACTCGTCTCGTCTCTTCATGTCGAGCTGAGGCAGGCTGATGGGGTGCTCTGCTCCGTTACCAAGACGCTCTTCACTCGTCACACGATCTCCATGTCGGCCCTGGTGCTGTTGACGCCGTCCTCCTTCAGAGTGGCCCCCGTTGAGCGACTTCCCGCCTGTGCGAAACTAATGTAACAACACACAGAACTCTTCTTCGATTCATGGATGATGCATGGTGACCCTCTGTTGTGCTGCAGTCCATGCTGGCATGCGGCCAGACAAAAGAGCAGTGCACTGAACCCATCCTCTGCAGTTTCGCCACAAGCTCTTCGTCCAACGTGAACTCGCAAGATCACCGCGTGCAGGCTTTGTTTTTGGCTGGATGTGACCAAAGTCAGAGCAGGGTGGCCTCTTGTTTGTCGGCAGAATCCAGCCATCGCTGCCATTCCTGCGCACCCGCACTCGACCACTTGAGCAGTAACCGGTCACTCTTGAACAACAGCCGCGTCCGCAGACTACTGTAGACATGCACAGTGCACGTGCCACGTCCGTGCTCCTCGGCGTGCTGGAGAGTGTCACGACTCCCCACAACTATCAGCCCACGACCTTCTGCAGAACACGAAACCGCGGCTGCAATCATGGTTTTTGAAGCATGCAAATACTGCATGGCCCGGACGTGCTCGTGTGAGCAGAACGCAGAGGCGCTGTGGATTTCCCGAGAAACCTGTCGCGGTGCCACCACTCCGCACCTCAGGCTGACTGACTACTTCCTCAGTCATCTCAGAACGCTGAATGCCTTGTTGCCAGGACCCGTCATATGTCTCCTACAGGGACCCACCTAAGTGTACTGTTGAAGTCTGCGAATGTCAAGCAGGGTACATGACGTCATTGTTCTGGCACCATTGATCAATGATGGATGCACCAGAAGCACGTGCAGCTAGCATAGATGCTTTTGCAAAATGATATATCAGCATCGCGTCCTGCGACTAACTACCTGTCGAAACGGGAGACAACATCCAGGCTACACTGTCGATCAAGTGGAGCCTTCGTAAGCGCAGCGCAGCTGAGTAGAAGACATAGTCACTCTCGTTGCCCTCCAAACTGGATACTGGACAAGTTCATCATGTGTCGTCTTGACTCAACGCATCAGTCTGCAACCATCGCGGGGGGATAGTTTCCGGAAGCGCAGGCTGACAAGTTTCTGGTGAGGTGGTTGCCTTGACGAAAGCAGTGAAGTCGCCCCCGATTCTGTCAGTTTACTGCATACAGTACAGGAGATCAACGAGCATTCACACCGCGGAGCAGCACTTCTGGCGTCTGCAAGTAAAGCTAAGCATTCTGTGGTCCAGCAGGATGCGGCAAGGTAGGGGGCCTGGCAAGTAGGGAGTTTGGTCATTAGGAGGACATCTGCAGAGTTCTGAAATGTTCTGAAGCTCAGCATCTAAGCCTAAGCAATCTCAGCTCCTTCGTAGCTCCACCCTGACGGGCCTGGAAACCATCCACCGTGTAGATGCGCGGATGGGGCTCTTTCTCCAAAGGGTCCACGGCTTGCCTTGGGCTTTGTGTGCTGAGCCGCTGAGCCGCTACTCTGCGTCTCTGCTCTGGCTCCGCTCGCCGAGGCAGTTGCTCCCGGATCATCGTCGAGCGGCTCTTCCGCTTCCTCAGGCGTTCGGCCGAGCTGCCTCCGTGAATGACCTTGTAACCAAGCCGGAGATGATCAATCGGCTGGACGCTCTGCTGCTCTTTTCGCCTCGTCCAGCAAGCTGTCCTGTGCCTTGTAGGCTGTGAGCACCTTAAGCCACTGCACAACACAGAAGATCTACGGCAACCTAGAACACGACTTTTCAATCCGTGGAGCTACGGCACTTCTGCGGTTGCTACGCCCTTCGATTGAGGCCCGCGGCACAGAGGCGGGCGGCCTCGATAGAAGCAGCCTCGGAGAGTTTGATGAACACTTCGCCACCAGAAGATCAAGTTGGCACCGTTTGGCCTGGAAGCCACGCAGCAACTCTGCGACCTCTGCTGCCAGCTCCGGCAATACAAGCTGCTGCACATGCATTCGAAGCATCTGGGAATCTTGCGATCTGCGCCTCCATCCTGTTGTGGACAGAGATGCTTCCGAAGTATGGCACCTAGCGTCACCATCTGAACTGGCTCAGCGATCCGATGAGAATCGCTTTTCACGAGCTTGGAGCAAGACCAACTTTTCCCTGCATCCCTCGATCGCTGAGGTGTCCTGCTGAAACCCGCTCCATTTCTTGACAGACAACGGGCGCGGCGCACCACGAAGACAACAGGATGCCCTGGAATTCCATCCTGCAGCAAGGCCCGTTCCACGTGCTCTACTGGAATTTACCTCAACCCCTGCTCACTTGGTAGGGCTGTCAAGTATCATCTGTTGCATAAGCCGACGTTCACTAAAGCGTTGCCTTGAAGATGACTCCAGCTGGAAGCATATGTGGAGTCACGCCTCCTTCCCCGACCTTGTAGCCATGAGCATTGAGAGATGCTTTGTTGCAGGGCGTGTCTTCGGCAAGCTGCAGATGTAGCGGTTTGAAGCTCACCGTTGTAGAAACGATGCGAAGGGTAGTCACCTCTGGTGTGCGGGACAGCAGCTTGCAGGAAGTTGGGCAGACGCAGGTCTGTCTGAGTTGCTGGCATAGACGCTCGTCCATACGATACTGAACCTTTCGGAATTATTTGATCGTTGGGCTGCATTTCTTCGTATCTGTCGCCGGCAAAATACACGTAATCACTGGTGGGTTGGCATTCACTTTCAAGCGGCAGTAACTGCGGAGGCAATGTACGCAAAGGGAACAGTCATTATGTCTTGACAGGTAGAGCCGTGACATTATCTGGTCATGATGTCCAGGCATCTCTTGTTGCAACTTAACACGTATAGATCCTGATGGTATGAACCAGGCACACCGAACGGTACTATTGACAAAACGAACCTCCAGGACCTTTCACATGATCACTCGCGCAGACATACGCACTGAAACATGCACAAGGGCCGATGCTGTCCTACAGCGAGTTTCGAAAGCTAATCGAAGTGTAGGCATAATGCCATCGATCAGCGAGAGACCTGTGAAGTGCTCCCCACGGGCATGGCTGGCAGGCTTCTTCGGCAAGTCGAAACGATCACGTAGCGCATGGTCGGCTCGACGCGAAAACAGCCGACAAGGAGTTGCTCGCACAAGTTCTCCATTCTCTCCCGAGCTGTGCATCGACTCGCACACAGCTGTGTTGGGGGACCCTCAGAATGTTCTACTAAGACTAAGACGACTATGATCAGACGCACAGCAAACGGCAGAAGCGATTTTGGGATGCCCCTGGCCTGCAGTCTATGCGGCTGCAATCGGAATTTGCCGGCGAGTATCTGCGCGGAGCGCGTATGGGACAAGGGTGAACAGGCTTGACACTTTCACACAAGCAAAACCCTCCGACCTCGAAGAAACTCCGTCGCTCCTCCGCAAAAGCATCAAGCCCGCTGTCAAGCCTGAACACGAAAACCAGGAGAATTCCACGCTCACCGCATGAGTTCAGCCACGGCTAGAGCCGTCAAGTCCCCAGCTTTGGTGCGGAGCCAAAGCTGGAGACGGGCCTGACAGCACACAAAACCAAAGAAGAATCACCGAATGCACCAGAGGCGCTCATTTGAGGTAAGTAATTAATTGTCGGGCCCCAATCATGGAGGGGGAAACCATGAGGGGTCCTGTTTTTTTGGGGTGAGGCCGGCTGTCACTATGTTGGCAGCTCCCCTGGCCCCTGCGGCAATGGATGGATGTGCTGCTGGTAGCGAGGCAGGTAGAAATCATCCCTCCCATCTCAAGATGCGCGGAGCCGCTTTGAAGCCCATTGCTGCCGCCTGGGATCCTATTGTGTTGACCTCAGGGCCGTATACATGCAGGAGGTGAAGGCATAATTACCCGAGCGGGGCATGATCCCTCCCGATTCGGCGAAGGGAGGGTTGAGAAGGGAGGCATTCTAGAAGGGTGCTTGAAGCCCCTTCCGAAGCCCCCCCCCCCTTCGGGCGGCAGGCAAGGCAAAAGAAGGTCGAAGGCTTGAGAAGCGGCTTGTAGGGGGGCAATCTGGGGAGGCCTGTTGAAAAAGCACGCAGAGCTGGGAACGGCCAAACTGGCACTGTTGGCCCGCAGTTCCGCAGAGGGGATCTGGGCAGGGCTGGACGCACAAAACGGAACGCCTCTTGTAGCTTATTTACCTCGTTTGGGACACCAAGACAAAAAGGACATGCTGGAAATGCTTTGAGACCCTCGCTGAGAGGATAACTTCTTGTTGCCGTACAGCCAAAACGGGGAAAGACAGGTGCATTGGGGGGTTCTTGTGACTACCAAGACCTTTCAACAGCGGAGGAGTGGCCTTACTTGGTGGAGGCCTGATGATTCTGAAACAATGATCAAGAAGAGGATGGCGTGAGATTGGTCTGATACTATTGTGCTAGCGCTGCCTCTGCTGCTGATGCTGATGGTTCTGACAATTATGATAAAGACGACGGTGTGGCAGCTATCGCCGCCAGTGGCGCGTTACTTCTCGAGGGATTTGGCACCCATATTTTGGATTCGCACCGCACTCCCACTGCAAGCACCCAACACATGACAGCGCATGAATGATTGTCTATGAATGTGCTCTGTGCAAAGACACCATGCCAGGGCTCAGACCCCAGTTGCTGGGGATCTCCGATGAGCACAAGCCTCATCAAGTGCCATCAACTTCATAAACTATCGCGGCACAACAACAAGCCGAAGTTCTGTTGAGGGACTTCTCGCAGCCATGCCTCAACGCCACAAGCGCCTGGCGAATCCCGCACGAAAGAAGAAGAGGAAGAGAAGGAAAACTCGCCTTGTGCTCGCACTGGCATCAGCAACAGCAACCCACAGTCCAAGCGCGGCGAGTTCACGGCTGCCGTCGTTATTTGCGAGCTCCTAGAGTTGTGTACGGACATGTGCAGGGCCAAGACAACGCGTCCCCTCTCAGCATCCAGCTCGTCCAGAAGGACTTTGGGCACAGTCCTGCAGCCAGGTCCGGTGCATGGGAGAGGCGGTTCGTCAGTGTTCTGCAAGCCATGGCCTGCCCGGAGCTGAACCGGACATGTAGACTGTTTCGACGAATACCTGTCATCTTTGAAATCATGGGCCGTTGATAAAGCAATGGAGCTCATGGAACAAAGGCAACCGACCGCCTCTGTTTTACTTGCAGTACGCGCGCTATTGCTTCGAACACCTCAGCTCTGGTCCGGCGCGACACGATGTAACGAGCATGAAGCCTGGCTGGGCTGCCGCTTCTTCTGTGTGGATATTGCCGTCTGCACGGTATTGCTTGCACACACACACACGCACACACACACACACACGTGGCCATATCCATCCTATCCATCGGCTTTAGCCTCAACATCCATTGCCGCTAACCTTAGGACGTCGTCTGAAAACCTTAGACCACAGCTTCGTGTATCAGCATTCAGCACTATTTCAAGGTTCTGGGCGTAGCCTGGCCGCCATGTATCTGGAAAAAGGCAGGTACTCAGGGCGTCTCTCGAGAATATCAGCATGTGGGCTCGCGACCAATGCACATGTCCAGCCCCGCTGCTGCTTCCGAAACAGGTGGTGCAATGCATTCCAGATACCCTTAGCAATTGATCAGGGCTTTCACACACGCGCACACCCCCTGATAAGGGGGAAAGCCTTTACCGTGAGGAACCTGCGATAGATTGCGGAGAAACGTTTCTTGGGACCTGGCTTCTCCTTAGTCAATCGGTCTCCGTGCTGCTGCAGAAACTTCAACATAAGCTGTGCTCTGCTAGGCACATAAAAATCGTCGCCCAGTACCTGAGTCTCTCTCAATCGTCGTCGAAGTTGTTCCTTTGGACACGGTAAGATTTTGATTCTGACTCCATCAGCATCCTCGTCCATCATGCGTAGACGACACTTCTTGGCTGGTACCTGATGTGCGACCTCGATCTTGGGTGGTGCCCTCACCTGTTCTGCTGTCCCTGACGATGCATACTTCCTGACGATGGTGATGATGCGCACAGTTCTTCTAAGTTTGGTTGTGAGACCTGGTCCGATATACTGTCGATGTGCACGGACTCTGAGTTACACTCGATGTCGGAGCTACAAATGGACTCTTGATCGGCATACACGCTTGACGGGCAGGCGTCAGTGGAATCTGCGTCCTCGTATAAATGTTTGACAGGCAGCCATCTTCTGAACTGGTCATCTGACTTGCTGTTGGTCTGAGGCTCGAGCAGGACATGCTTCGTAGAGAGCGAGAGAGAGAAAACTCACTGCTCATGTCACGCACATCAAGTGAGACAGAGAGAGAGAGAGAGAAATCGTGTAAGATTAGCAGCTGCTCGTCCTTCTCGATTGACCTGCAGTTGGTCACCTCCATACCCTAAATATAGGTAAGGTCGCCACCTATTCGGTGCATTGTCCGGGTTATCAGAATCTCTGTAATCTGGAGCGGTCCGAACGACATGCGCTGGATCCAATGTCGCCAGCGACGTGGGTTCTGTAAACGGAAAATGTCTCCCGTTCTGACGCAATTGGAAACACTCCAGCTGGGGCCCCCGTCCTGTGATTTCTCGGACCCGGTAAGTCAGGATTTTCGTCACCGCATTGATATGTCTGAATTGCAACATACCAGCGGGAAAGTCATGGGTTCATTCCTTGTGCATCTGTCTGCAGGAATGCATACTGTCACTCTGATTATTTGCCGATCGACCGGAAAACCGGCCTGTGCAGCTGTCCGTTTCATGGCTTACGAACGCAGTCAGATAAACCCTGAGCGTACTGAAGGACCGAATTGTAAGTGCTGGCGGTACCTTGTGGTGCGGTCACCTGTTGTCTGTCAAGCTAGGCACATGCCAAGAGAGAGAGAGGGGGGAAGACATGCTGAGCGAATCATCCTAACGTCGGCTGGCGTACATTTTAAGCACGGAAATTCGAAGCAAGCTGCAAAAGTTCCCTCTGATCGAAGCCTCGGCGAGGGTAGATTGCAATTAAGTCCTCCACCTGTGGTCGCACCAATCGAATTGGTCGGGCATGTCTTCTGATGCTCAAAGCTCGGGCACTGAATCCTGAAAGAGCAACTGATCTGGACCCTGCCGAGCGTAGATCGTAGAGATCTAAGGACCGTCTCATTGGCTGGCTGTTGCATCGTAATTGTCCCTTGTTGCGTCGAAGTTGATCCTAGCAGCTCCTCACCTGGCACACATTCAAGCTCAATGGGCAGACCATAGAAATCAAGGCGAAACCGTAGTCTTGCCCAATCTGGCTGGAGTTCGGAGCTGCGCAAGAAGAAGCACCTGTTGTCCGCGTACCTGAAACTGCGAAGCAGCCCTGCGTCCAAGAGATGGGTATTCTTATTCTGCTGCAACCATTGCGCTAAGAACTGGTGCCAACGGTGATCCCACGCAGGCTCCTTGTGTCTGACAGTATGTGTCTAAGCCCACCTTCAAGTACGCCGACTGCAACAAGACTTCTGTCAGTTCCATGACATGTCGAATCTGCAGCACCTTGGTGTTTGAGCCACGAAATCTTCCCTGTCCTTTGAAGATTCTCAGATCTTTGGTACCTCCTTTGTGGTCCACCTGAAAGGCCAATTCATCTGCTGTCTGACAGAAATGTTCCTGTAGTCTGTAGAGCATCAATTGCAAAGCTGAACAATTGCGAGAATGAGGAACGGAATTACAGAAACCGATCAGGTCCTGTTGGACCATCACCTGTTCTTCATCACGAGGGTCCATGTGCTGCAGATACTTCCAGGCTTGTTGCAACGCACTCGTGACAGAGTTGACGTTAAACGTGGACCCCTTAGGAAAGAGAGTCTGCATGATGGAGTACAGTGCCGTGGCCAGGAATGAACTCGCCTTAGTGTGCCAGCACTTGGTGGTAGGCGATGATCGGTCTTGCCTTAGCGAATTTGTTTTAACATCCTTTGGGTAGGATCCTGGCGTTCGGCAGTCTTTTGTGCCACTGAAATGCCCAACCGTAGACCTGCAAGTCTGGATGTTGGTTCTCGAAATCCTGACGCAAGTGCTGAATGATCCCCGCCGTGCCGTTCTTGCAAGGCTGAAACACAACAGGATCACCAAATGTGTTGCATAACAGCTTATGATATTGCACTGGACATGCGATGAAAAGTGACTTGGGGAAATGATCCGCCGGTCCTAGCACTGCCTAGCACTAATGGCACTAACGCACGAAGAGGTCGGAAAGCCTTCCCAACTTCCTGGGGGTCCCATGTTTCATTTCCTGATCTCTGTACGGTTTCTTGATGTAATCGCCACTGTTCATCCACCCACCTCGGTAGCTGTTCTGACACCTGAGAGGGGAGTTTCCATTGCTTGCACCAACTCTGCAACGTCCTGAGTGCGGCCGCATTCCACTTGCTTTTGGAAAAATACGTTAAGTGGTGTCAGCGAGGTTCGCCGTGGCCAAACATGAATTTGGAACGACGTCTGCTGCTGCACACATCAGGTGTCCTGAAATGATGGCTGTGCCTTTGCACCCCGAATGAAACTTGGTGCAAGTGCACTTTACCGACACATTCTTGCTCCAATTCCTCATGAAGGATCTGTGATTGAAAACCTGCTGTGTCAGCGGCTGGCCTTTCCTGAGAACGAGCTTGTCAGAAGGCAGGTGCAACGGCGGAAAGTTGCACTTCTCGTCCGCTCGAATGATGTCTCGAATGAGAGTCTGAACCTCGGTACGAAGATCATGCGCTGCTGGTAACAGTATCAGCGATGTGTTGCGAGGAGGCATGTCTCCCTGTCGAAGATACCTGAGAGCGCTCTGAAGATATTTCCTGGCCCTTGTTTGCCATGGCTCGTCCACAAAGTCTGGCCCTGAGATACAATGCAGTCAGAGGAGTATGCCTGGAGCGAAGTCGTCTCGCTTCTTCAAACTTCTGCCTGGTGTTGGGTCCTATGCGATACAACGACACACATATCTCAGAGGAGCTCGCCACACTTGCACTGCATGGTGCTGTCCCAACATGTCGATACCTGGCATGTCGATGGGCTCGGCGGACGAACCTGATCCCTGTAGTCGGTGCAGGTATTGTGAATTTCCGCTCATGAAGTCGCAACTTGCTCAACAACTGTCCTACCCACGGTGCATTGAGACTGGGCTGGTAGATCCGAATCAGTGACGATTCAAAACCTAGCCTGTGTTCTGTGCTGGAGGACTGCTGCAGAACAATGCATATGCCTTGGTGAAAATTGCCTTGGTGGTGCCATATCTTAAGGGTGGGTTCGTAGTATGCAATGCGATCCCTGCTCAGTTGAATCAGCTTCCGACGCCTGGCAAGCTCTCTACAATGTACTGTTTGTCCAGTTGATCCAACATACAGCTGCGCAACTGAACGCAAGCCAATGTGAGTGGTCCTGGCATAAATGACGGATTCCTGCGCATGCCAATCCCACGAGTAATCAAAAGGCACCCGACATGCATGAAAAAGATGGCGAAGCTTGCTGAAGAACTTCGTAGAGAAAAAACCTTGCGGTGATAAGGTGGCCTGTACAAATAGTCGAGCACGTACACATACTTGTAAAAGACGAACCAGCTGGGCTCTCGACACTGAATTGACAGAATCGGTGGCGCGACGTTTGGCCCTGGTTTGGTTCGATGCAGGGAGTCACTCCTGTCGTAACACATAGCAAGTGGCGATGAGATTGCAAAAGGAACCTTCACCTACCTTCGCGGCAGCTGTGACTGACAGACCCCACCCAACAGCAATGGCATCAATTGCTGGACAGTTACCTGGTGGTAGGCGGCTTAAAGCTGCGGACAGTTCATCACTGGCTGTCCGAACCTTGGGCATCTTCTCCTTGCCAATGCGATGAGACATCCATGCATTGATGGTGGCCATCTTGTAGTTGTCAAGTTTACACTCATCAAGAAAAGGTACCTGATCTGTTCTTTCAAATGTCTGCACTGTCTCGAAAGGGTCAGCGAATGCCTGATCCGGGATACCTGATGGCGAGAAATCAGGACTGGGGACACCTGTGCATCGTCGTCCCTTGCTTCTTCCTGAACAGGTTCAAGCTCTTGATCCGAACCTGCTTCTTCCATGCGACGGGATTGCCAACAGTCCTCGAGGCTCCGGATCGTGTTATCAGGTACCTCTGTAGTGGTGGTGTTGTGACGGTCCTTAGGCCTCCGGTAAGAAGGTGGTGGGGTTGCGGATGTCGTGGCTCCGGGTGTTCCTGATCTAGCATTTTGCAACCTAACATTCTCACGCTGAAGCCCTTGAATCTGCTGCAACATGGACTGATTCGCAGCAACCGGGCCTTTCTGCACGACCACCCTAGCAAGCTCCTTGGTCAGCTCTTTGATGGCACTGTAGCGATTGTCCCACAGGCATCGATCCTGCCCTGGAAAAATGTTCTTGGTCGTGTAGGTCAAAGTCGCATTGATGCGAAGTGGACAAAACTACTCCTGTATCCTTTGCGCTTGTACCACACAGGGCTTCGGTTGTGCACTAGCTATACAACTCTGCACACGAGAACTACAGGTAAGGCTCGAGAATTTCTCGCACCCTCCTTGTAGTGGGTATCTTGTCGTACCCTTCGCGCATTGGGCTCAAAATGCGTCACTTGTTCTTGCTCTTAAAGCAATACTTGCAAAAGTCAAACCCCTTGATGTCTTCGGCTCTGTACAAACCTTGACACCCAGGGTCAGCGTGGACCTTTCGTCCCTTTCTGCTCATAAAGAGCTTTCCATGTGGGCACGTTGTACCCATGAAGACAATCACCTCTTGGTTTACAAAATGGATACACTTACAGAGGCAAAAAAACTGCCAACGCCATTGTGATGGCATTCAAAGTGAAACTGTTCATGATGAGATAGGGCATCCACGAAGCAACGGTGTCACCCGCTCCATAAGGGATAAGATCCATGAGGTATCTCCCTCAGAGGCCGGTGTCTACCAACAGCACTAACGAACTGTCTTGCGCGGAGCCTTGTGCACTGCTGCGGCTGCCACTTTCTCCAGCTTGTCAGTGCCCCAACCGATTGCACCGTGTTCTTCGAAACGTACTTGTCCAGCCCTTGCTTGCCCAAGGCAACTAGACCCAGCCTGCCCCTTGCTTCCTCAGTTTCGGCGCCCGTGGCCAAATGCATTGTCAAGGCGTTTGAAGGATTCTCTGTCCTTTTGATCTTCTGCACAATCACTCTCTTCTCTTTCACAAGCTCTTGAATGTGCAGATGTCCTAGATCTACATGTCTCATCTTCCCGACTCCAAGTCGCCTAGCAACTTGGATGGCTGCACTGCTGTCGCAGAACAGTCTCGGAACGTCGATTGACATCCCGAAGTCCTCCACACCTAGATTCCTGACGAACACCAGGTCCTGGGCGCGCTGAGTTAAGGCTCTGACCTCCGCTTCTCCAGAGCTTGTAGCTGGGGTCCCTTGCTGTGTCCTCGCTGAAGTCTCCACGACAGTCCCTCCTACGACTAATTATCACCTGTCCACTGGCGCTGCTTTTCCTGTCCTCTTTATCCCCTGCCCAGTCACTGTCACAGAATCCCTGTAGAGGAATCCCTGCAACTGGGCTCACTTGCTCATCCAACTTGGTAACATGCCCCACGTGCATTGTGCCACGCAGGTACCTTCCTAGCACCTTCAGGTTTTGCATGTCGCACTCCCGCGGTTCCCTGATCCGCTTTGCCAACTCCTTGCAGGCAAACTTGATGTCCGGTCTATCTTGTGATAAGTACGTTGCACTGCCCACACAGCTTGCGTAGATTTCCTTTGCCTTGCCTTCTAGAGGTGTGTTGTCCTTGAGGTTAAGCTTCTTCCCTGGCACTGGGCTTGGTTTAGCTTGCTCAAGTCCTAGCATCCTAAGAATGTCATTGATGTGCTTCTCGTTCGGAAGCGTCACCACGGCATCCTCAACTAGGATCTTCTTCCTACCAAGAAACTCACTCGTGCTACTGCTTGCTTCCCCAGGCCACTCAAGCTCACCAACCTTCGCTTTGCACCCACACCTTGGCAACTGCACTTTGAGTAAGTCGTCCAACAATGCAGCTGGACCGCACACGTCGAAATCATCTATGTACTGAATCAACACTATACCTGCGCGTTTGCATCGAAACACACATGCATCAAGCTTTCCTCGGTGAAAAAATCATAAACTCCCTTTGGGAGTTCCTTGGTCAAATGACCTCTAAGCGATCTCTGTACTATGCTCCTGACACAGGATACCATATCCTGAGCGGCGTCTCCCGAAAGGGATGGCGAGTATAGGCTGAGGTCCAGGTCTTGACTGCCTGTCCCCATACTGGCATCAGGTGTTGCGATGTTGAACTGCACCGGTCCACCCGAAGCTTGAGCGGTGTTACCCGCAGGCTGCTTGGCCTCAGCAGGTTCCACCCTCACTCTCTTGCTTTCTGGCTCCTCACTCATAGCCTTTTCGTGCTTCTCTCCTTGCGACGGCACTGGCATCGGTACAACCGGCACCTCCTTTGGCTCGTTTGACCCAAAGTCGTAGGTCTCTGCAGCCTCCGAACTGTAACTGCCTTCTGCTCGGACTTCTCTTGTGCCACTCTGGCGGTTGCTATCCCCAGGTACCGGTTCCACGGCACTCCTCTCGCCTTATCAAGAACCTCCACGCTGTATTATTACTCTCAGTCAACCTCCGCGCAGTCCTGCAGGTTTGCACACCTGCTTCCGTGAGCAGCAGGTGTTCATCACCAAGTGCGTTCTTTCCCACATACACTCCACGAATACATCTCGGAGCTGCCTTGTCCTTCTGCTTGGGGTACTTTGCCATAGGTAATCGTATCCATTCACAATTTTGAAAGCAGTCGTCTTGAGTTGGAATCTGGCTAGCGTCCACGCGCTGCCCCTCACAATCCACGGAAACAACACACTGTCACACCCGTTTACTCATCTTGTACTTCTCGGGCGCTTCTGCAAGCCAGGTGTGCACCTTCCCCGCGATGAGACCATTCACCATCTCTCCATCCGCCAAGGACTGAGAGCTGTATCTCGGTGATCTCTGCAAGGTTACGGTGTCACCCATACCTGCTTTCACCTTCTCGTAGATCTTGCTCAAGGCGCTTTCCTGGTCAAACTGAATGACCACCTTGTCGCACTTAAGGTCTTTGATCAAACTCATGAGCGCCTTGCTTGCGTAGTCCACGCTGGCTTTGGCAGGTAACACCAATTCCAAAGGAAACTGACTGTCCTTGCAAATGGCTGTCAACACCGTCACCAACCCAGCCTTCTTCTTCTCGCTTTCCTCCTTGCTCACTTCTGTTCCCTCCTTGGAGAAAAACATGTAGTCCGAATAGATGGCGTGCTCCTTCGGGTCTTCCTTGATCCTGCGATGCTGCTTGCTCTTTCCTTGCCCCATCACACAAACCAGGGCACCAACTCTCATAGTTGGCGCGGCGAAGATTGTGCTCCTCCACCTCAGCAGCTGTAGGCCCGTAGGCCGTAGGCTCCTTTGGCGCTTTGATTGCTTTCGTCTTCTTGTCATCATCTCCTCGTCCAACACCAAGCGACCATCTGCGTCCTCATTGTCCTCGACGGCCTGCTCGTGAGCTTCTTGATTCTTCTCCTTCAAGCACTTCTTCCTCATAGGCCTGGTCAAGGCCTTGCATCCACTCATCCTCGTGACTCGGCTGCTCTTCTTCTGCAGCTGGCTCATCGGCTCTTTCAGGCTTCAACCTAAACCATGTCTCTCCAAGCCATGAGTGCTTCATTTCTCTCATCGCGTACCGCTTGTCTTCCCACATATTGCGGTCTTCTCACTGAGAACCGTCATCTTCAAAGATCATTTTCGTGAGCCTTCCGCTCTCGGTCCTCTCCCACGGTCCTTGACCTTAGGAGCGAAAAGTTGCTTTCTCGGATTGTTGTGCTCGCTGATGAGGTACTCAACCCCATCCTTCACTTCTCTCTTCCATCTGTCGGGCTCTTTGGGCCCAAGGTCCACCTCATCGCCAATTGGGGCTATGACGGGCTATGCGCCCACGAACTGGCTTTGACCCTCGGTCTTGTCCATGACCTTTAGATACCACCTCTTGCCATGAAGCTCAAGTGGTACGGTGTCACCCGCTCTCGTCTCTAACTCTAGGTAACACCCTCCTGGGCTGAAGACTACCTTGTGTCCCTTTGCTACCAGGCTGTGAACCGAAACGAGGCTCTCAGCAGCATCTGTCACGGTCATCTCAACTGAACCGCTTGTTTGACCAAACATGACTTGTGGATACTGCTTACCGTACACTTTCAGAGGGGTACCTTGTACACTGAAAAGTGGCTTTGCTTTGGGAGCATCAATCTCTGCCTTGAAGTCCCCAACTTTGGCTACACTCTCACACGCTCCAGAGTCCACAAGAAGATGCCTGCATCCCAACCCAGGGCTAACAGTCGAAACAACGCTGTCCCCCACAGAAAAGATGACATCCTCATCGCGCCACTTTGCAATGCGCTGCGAACCCTCAAACACAGATCCCACTGCCGTATTGCTGCCACTGGCGCCGTCCTTAGTCGGTAGCAGTCTCGGTGTCGACTGCCCCAACCTTCCACCAGCAATCTGCGGCAATGTGTCCATGCCTGTGGCATATGTGGCACTGCTTTCCTGCGTTCGGGTTGTTGCTCTTGCCTTTTTCCTTCGTTGCGTTTTCCTTTTCCTCTTTTGTTGTTCGCTCCTTTCCCTTTTCCATCTTTGCCTTTCTTTCCTTCCTTTCCTTTGTCGCCTGACTCGTTGTCCCAGTTTCCTTTTCCGTTCCACTTGTCCTTTCCTTTGTTGCTCCAGTTGTCTTTGCCTTTGTTGCTGTTGTCCCAGTTGTCTTTTCCTTTTCCTTCCTTCCTGTCATTTTTTCCTTTTCCTTTGTCATCCTTGACACCTCCAATGTCCATTGGCCTAACACCACCATCATCATACTGATTGTCAACGTTCTTGTTCGCTGCTTTGGTGAGTCCAAACTGTGATCCTTGAGGCCTTCTCCAAAGATTGCGATTAATCAGGTACTGCTCAATGTACTCCCGAATCTTGCTGTAATTATCCAAGGCATCACTGTGCATGAAAATGCTCTGCTGAAGCTCCTTCGGCGCAACATGAGCTAAGATCGACACCTTCTCGTCCTCAGAGAAAGCGGTCTTGTATGTGCGATCGAACTCACGAAGCTCAGCTTCCCACCGATGCAATGCTGTGCTCCACTGCGAGATGTCACTGGGAAACGTGGGATTTGAAAAGATGTCTCCTCCAAACCCACGCTTTGGTACGATGAGAGGGTTCGCTCAAAAGCACCAACCTTCTCCAAACCTCAAAACCATTGGCATCCCGCAACCCTTGTCCTATCACATTCATCGTTGGCTCAGAGCAATACTGAATGAGAAAGGTGTACATTGCCTTAGCCAGCCGACTCTCATCACTGGTGAGAGCGGCATCATCCACGGGATCCTTGCTGTTCCCGAACTTCTCCAAAAGCTCAGGATAACACTCATGCACTGTGCTTGACCATGCAACGAAAACTTGCTTGAATTTCTCCCACTCTTCTTTCTTCCCGTTAAAGGTGTGCGGCTTCGGCACATGACTTGGTGAATGAGGTCTTTCTCTCTTCTCTCTTCACTTCCGCTCTCGTCCTTCCTCGGCCCCGCTGTCTGACACCCACACCGAAACGTGGGGACGTGCGTGAGCGTCGGCGCGTGCTCTTGCGGCATCGCCCGCGAGGTCCTCCTAGCTTCGTGGGCCTCTGGGTCGCTGGAGCTATCCGAGCACTCGAGTCGCGGCGGTGTTTCGCAAGAAACTGGCACGCGCCGCTTGTCCGGGCACCCAGGTGTCCTCCTGAAGCCACTCGCCCCTATAGGTGGCGACCCTCCTCCGGCCGCGACTGAAGCCGCAAAGCGTCTTCGGTCGAAAGCGCACTGGTTTATGGAGTTTCCTGCGGGACCCGGCCCACAGCAGCTTCTTCGTCACGGGTACTCAAGGCCCTTTCCGCACGTTTCGCGAAGCCCTTGCGTTCGATAGCTTTCTCGCATGGAACACGCGGCGCTGGGTTTTCCTTTGTGGCGGCCTTTTCCCTTGCCTTTTCCACCTGGCCGCTTCTGGCGCGGCTTTGCAGCCGCCTCCTCCGCAGCTGAGGGTTTTCCTTGGCGGTATCACCCGCTCTGTCGCTACGAGCGCGACTAGGGCGGCGTTGATCCGCAGCAGCTTTGGTCCCTCACTGACCAGGCTACTCAAGCGGGCAAAACTACTCCTGTATCCTTTTGCTTGTACCACACAGGGCTTCGGTTGTGCACTAGCTATACAACTGTACAAGTACACACTACACACGAGAACTACAGGTAAGGCTCGAGAATTTGTCGCAATTGAGGTCTGCACCTGTGCCCTGAGTGGAATTGTCACCTCTCAACGATCGCATCAGTGTACCTGCCGTAATGGCTTCCTGTCTTGATTTGAATGATTCCCACACTGTGTGTCTGCCATTGGCTAGCGAACGAAGGCCCCAACTGCTAAGTCCACCTGTCATAACCTGAGCAAGACGAACATCGAAAATGTCCACGCCATCAATCTGTAGGTCGCGGGTGAATTTATTCGAAATCACCTGACGAGGTAAATTGAGACCATATTCACGATTACTGTCATACTCTGTAGGGCTGGATGTCCATGACCTGGGTAGCTCCAACGAGTCCTGCCGTCTTTGATGCTGCGATGGCCTGGATCTGCTGCGGCCCCTGTCGTTCGACGCGGCTTCGAGACCTGGAGTCATCTTGGCGTCCCTGGCGAGCCATGCTACGGGTTCTTCGCTAATGCGCACCTGCAGTCTTCGAACAAAGCCTGACAGGAATCACTCATGACAGCGTCTGTGGCAACATGCTATGACAGGAAACAGCACGGCAAGCTTGCAAACGGCGGTCCGACCTTAGCGGTTTTGGCAAAACATGATGAGCGGCTCTGATCGGTCGGTCGCATCGCATGCGACAAATTATGCCTGTCGCGCTTTAAGCGGTCATCGAAGCTGCTGCTTGATTGAGGCGGCATGAGTGGGGCCAAGCTGAAAGATCGGCCTTCCGAGGTGATCCCTGAGCGGCTGAAACTGCTTCTTGACTGCAATCACAAAGCTGGTGACAATGGTAAGGTCTGAATGCAGAAGCCACTTCTTGTCACGTTTGTAATGTACTGCAGCATGAATCATGCAAGCTTGCTGCGCTTCCTGACCCCTCCTGACTCCAAGACACAATGGGCAGCTGGTGTCATGACGAAACCATGAATCATGACTGGACATTGCCACTTGCCAGATTGCACGACTCGATCAAAGATCTCCTGCAAACTGCCTTCATCCGGCACTTCCGCATCTGACGAACTGGAAACAGGAGTGGTGGGCGTTCGCTGCGATTCCAGAAACACCTTCGAAAGAGATCTCCTGTCCATCAATCTCATCGCCTGTCGTCGGATCCCTGAAAGGAGGGGGACGCACGGCAGTGACTGTCACGTCCACACAAGACACACTGGCCATGTTGCAAGTGAGTTTTCTGACTCTAGACAACCTGGGCTGATAGCCGATCACAGCTTCTGTCAATTTCCGAGTGTCACTGAAAACCTGAACAACATGTTCGGCACGACGGTCCAGCTTATGCGTTCACAGCTGCGGTACCTGAGAGAGAGAGAGTGACTGCCTGACCATGGTGCAAGATTCTGCTCATCAAGCATGGCTCGACCGGTTACTTTGGTGTTCCGCATTGCGGAATAAGGCGTGCTCCACGTCGGAGCCCTCGCCGACTGGTAACAAGACCATCACACGGAGAAGTGGCCATATCCATTCTATCCATCGGCTTTATCCTCAACATCCATTGCCGCTAAGCTTAGGACGTCGTCTGAGAAAGCTCTGGGCGTAGCCTGGCTGCCATGTATCTGGAAAAAGGCAAGTACGCTCTCAGGACGTCTCCCGAGAATATCAGCATGTGCAACGGCCCTCTTCGTTGGGCTGGCGACCAATGCACATGTCCAGCCCCCCTGCTGCTTCCGAAAAAGGTGGTGAAATGCATTCCAGACCCTTGGCAATTGACCAGGGCTTTCCACACACACACACACACTCTGGACACAATGTGTCGCCAGGTCTCAAGACACTTGCATTGCAGGAAATCACGTCAGACAGGCACTCAGACATGTTGTAAGATCTCTTCACTACTTTGGAACGAGACAACATGAAACAAAAGCATTTTCATGTTGGGGTACATCTGGGCGACCATTTCCGCAGGTACGTGGGCAGCACACTCTGACGAGCCTCTCTGTCAGATGCCCACTGCTCAGGTGTGGGGCATCCCCCGCTCGGCTTCAAAGCGTAACTGACAAGACTCTTGGAAACAGAGCTTGACACAGAGAGACACACACGTTGCTTGAGCCATGCTGAGCCATCAAACTGACCCGGAGAACACGACGCAGAATGAAGGCAGCTGTTCGTGTGCATGGTGGCATCAGCATTCCGAGTCATGCGCGCAAGCTCGGCTGAATCCTTCGCAGTCGTGCTGGACGAAGGTTGCAAGCGAGTTCAGGATCATTCAACCGCTGCTGTGGGCGCTGCTGCCGGCGTCGCAAACGCTTTGCGAGCACATCCTCCAGCCAGTAAGCGGCTTCAGCTCAGTTATCAGCGGAAGCTGTAGTAAAGCATGTATCGTCCTTGGCGGCGTGTGTGGAGGTCGCCAAGAGCACAGACCTGGCGACTGCACTGTCACTGTTTTGCGGGATCTGATTGAAAAGCGGCCGGATGTGCTCCGTCTCATCCTTCACCCATTGCTGGACAATGGCTGCCTGAATATCCACTGTTCGGCTTCGTTCTCACCGTACCTCTCTCTCCATTTTCATGGGTCATTTTCGGCGTAGCCTGAGATTCCCACAGCAACTTCGCCTTTGGTGCGTCTTTCAATGGTATAGCAGTATAGCATCAAGCAAAATAAAAATCCCCACTTGCATCAGCTCAGTGCCATGCTCTTGCCCGTCCCGGGGGGCCCCTGTACCTGATCAAAACCGCGTGTGCAATGCGGGAAACCATTTCTCGTTCCGCGACTGCCTCCTCTCAGAAACATGCATAAGAAAGCATAGAAGGTCGCGGAAGTCTTTCTTTGGCCGTTTCGAACCGCTTAGGCATCAAACGTGCCAGCAACTGACTGACGCGGCAGGTAGAGCGCACCAAGGTGAGCTTCGCAGCACTTGCACGTGCGACGGCCGCTATCTGCTGCTGGTTGAGCTCCGCATCTTCGACCTTCGGTAGCAAGGCTAGGTCCCAGTCCCAGGCGTCCAGGCAGCGCCTCCACCACCTCTGCCGTAGCCTCAGGATGGCCGGTGCCAAATCGACTTTGACATGCTGTGCTGTGTGCGAGCGTTTCATTCGTCAAAGAACTGAAGCGGAGCCTGGATGGAGCCGGCAGTGCCGAAGAGAAGGTCATCGACGAAGGGCGTGATGGACCTTGGAGACAGCCAGTTCTTGTTCGACACTTGCGAATGCTTCGGATTCTTTGAGAAATTTTGCTGAGGGACCCATCTTGGCGACAAGCTGCCCAAATCGCCTGAAGACTACGTGCATGAGATGAGGGCTTCAAACACTCCGGTGACGCGTCCACGTTCGGACGTTGCCTCCACCTCGCGGTTTACGACGACTGGAAGGATGTCGCTGACAGGCACGACCTCTCTCCGGGGCTCCCTGGCTCTCTCCGTGCTTGGGTGGCTCGGGGCTTGGGCGCCTGAAACCGAGATCCCTTGTCAGCAGAGCTGACCTCGTCTTGGCCCAGGAAAAAGAGCCTGGGCACCGGAAACTCTCCGCGAGAAGACTGAGGCCCCAAGCTCGATTGCCCAACCTCGCCGACAGCAGGAAGACGTCTGCCCGGGCAAGTCATGTCAAACACATGCTGGATGGTCGAGGGATGGCAAAACCACAACGATCGACTGAGTAGGTATTCTGTTCTTGTCGGCAATTAGTATTCGAGACGTTTTGTGCACATGCCGCTTTGCTTCGTCCTGCTGTGGGACGTTCTCCGAAACACACGATGGTGAGCCCTGAATGTGCGCAGCTTCCTGGCTAAGTCGATCCCACGGCCCCATACCAGTGACAAAGCCAGGAAGAAAGACGGCGTTATCTTTAAGGTGAGACAGAGGGAAGAAAGGCCATGATGGCCATGCGAGACCTAGAGCCACAACATACATAATGCAAGTATCATATCTGCCGGGTGTTGCTGTAAAGTTATTCCGAGGCGAAGGTGTCGGCTTGCAGTCACAGGGGACCGGTACAAAAACTAGTCCGCATCTCGGGGGGGACCCAGTTGGCCAAAACAAGTGCAGGATTTGTGGAGGGGAGCATCAAAGCTATCGCCCGCAAGGCAGATGTCAGACCGATGAGTCCATGGCTGACTTCAAATGGGTTCGGTAGCCGTAGCCCTGCACGGGAGAAAACAATACCAAATGACCTGGAAGAAATGTCGATATCAGATCAGACTCTCGTGTTCCCAGAGGTGCCAGGGCCGGATGCGAGCTCTTCCAACATACCGACACTGTAAAGCGTACTGCCAAGGTCAATAAGTTAATACAGAAGGGTACCAAAAGCGTTCTATTCTATCCCTTTGCTGACTTTCACGTCGTGCGCTCGGCAGCATTGGCCGTTCTTATCGCCCTGGAGCCTTCGTACTACTCGCAATGGATGCTAAGCTACTGGGCGTATAGAATCCAGAACGATTCTTCGATTGGACCGGAAAGTTCGCGCAGCTAAGTTCTTTCATAGCTCAGTTGTTAGCGTGAGCAGAGGCTCTGTTTTTCAACCGGCTCAGTGCCGGCACTTGCCGCTGTACGTCCGGAGGCACTCTACAAACGAGCATGAAATTGACACTGTGACATCTCCCAGATGTTCAGTCTCGTTTACCGGATCTGTATTACCATACTACGACAATAAAGGCTGAAGCTGACGAACTGACGTGACAGGAAAGTCTCCACACCACATCTCTAACCAACCAGACTATAAGCACAGGAGCGCTTAAAAAACAGACAACAAGAACATGGAACTGCACAGCGCGCTCACACACAAAGAAGTTCAAAGCAGAATCAGAATGCGGCTTCAATCCGGCGCTCAGCTGCGTGAGCGTCTGAGGGTCTATCAGGAAACACACGATGCACCAGGAAAGATGCCGCAACTTTCAAGAGAAGCGTCGAAAGGTCACCCAATGGTCCACCTAAGGCCCAATTCGAAGCAGAACACTCTAAACTTGCCCGTCTCTACGCAAGCTTGAGGTGCTGTGCACAGGGCCTTACCGAGTGTACACGAGATTTGGTGTACCTGCCATCATTTCGCCTGTTCCTACAGCACCCACCCGAACGATACAAGCCGCCCCTATGATGTTGCACTAGCGTCCAGGGATCTCACGACACCGATGAAGATGGCTTCCAAACTTCAGGATACAAGTAGCAAGTTGAGGGTGCATGTGCTGAGGTCACCCTGGATGCGCCGGAACGAGCTCAACCGTCGCGAGTCCCCCTCCACACGTACAGCCATGCTTTCGCAAGAGCCGATGGTTCGACCTCTTTGGCTGCCAGTTGAAGCCATCGATCCCCGCGTGACCACGTGCGCGCTCGCGCAGGAATAGTACGGCGCAGTTCCAGATCCACACCCCTGGGAGCAAAGCCGGGCCTGATCGCGGCGGGGCCTTCACCATTTCCGCCACGCCCAACCTTGAGAGAGTTCTTGGGTACTGCAGGAGTGCCGCTGTTGGGTTCGGCTTCACGCCAGATCGCAGATTTCGACTAGCGTTTGTCAAGCAAGCCGAACTTGAATTTATGGCATCCCCTGAACTCGATGCAGGCTATGGCAGTCCAATGAGCGTGAGGGGTGATCGGGATCTCGCTGGAAGGCCTTTGCCTTGATTCCGGAGTGGATGTAATGTGATGCAAAGCAATCCATGGGTCAATGCTAAAGCTTCTCAGCTGTGGCATGCCGTACTGTACCTGCTTCTGACGAGCTGACACCCAGCTATCCGACTCCCTGCAATTCGTGTCAGCTTGATTCGGGCATATGGTGCAGCATCATTGGCAAACTAATTGTCGAGAAGTGCAGATGCCCGGAACTTGGACTAGCCGACTTGAGACAGCAACGCAAAGCAGGCTGAAATCTCTTAGGTATCATGAGCCTTGGCATAGCTACACTCCGCGGGGTTCAGGGCTTCTTTTCGGACTCCGCTGGGTTGTTCAACTTGCCCTCTAAGACAACTCCCCCAGAACTGGGCCACCAACATCCAGCCACGGCCATCGGGCTGAGCTTGTGGCAGCCTTACACAGGCACTGCACAAGCCAGAACAGTACAGGCCCCAGACGAGGAAGCGGAATTCTTCGGGGCTGAAGGTCTTGAGGTGCGGGCGTGCAAGCCTGTGTGGTGGCTGGGCAGCCCTGCCCAGTGCCATCATCCTGCTGGCCTCCTCCAGCGGAAATTCCTGCAGTGATCTGTCCAAACCTCCGAAAAACCTGGCAGTCTAAACTACGTCTGAGGAGCCAGCGATGGAAGTAGAAAACCTTCCAAGGCACACCACCACACCACCGTTAGCTTCACACGCCAGAATGTACAGTAGCAGTTCGGATGGAGTCGTCTGCGTAGCCTCGTGCCGCCCGCTTGCAGACAGCTGCTCAGCCTGCAGCTCCAGAAGTTCCAGAAGCCGACACTCCCACTTCGTGATACACTTCTGGACACAAAAGTTGTGTTCACGAAATAGGGATGATGATATGACTCGACGATGACCATGACGTCGGTGGTGGACTTGATTGTGCTGCTACCAGTGAGAACACAGGGATAGTAATGACCCTCGAGAGACTAGCAGACTAGCAGTTGCAGCTAAGCAGCGTTACTGACATGTACTGTCACTCAAAATGGTGGCCAGCAATAACCTCTAGTAGCCACAATTGCCAGATTTGCAGTGGAGACAAATGATCCTCTAATGCGTGGTATCATAACACCCCACACTATCGAAAAAGCAAAACAATAGGAGCAGCATCAAGCAGCACCCCAAGGCGGAACTAGTTGCTCTACGTGGCAAAAGCTCAGCGCGCAAAAAGAATTTATCATTTCAAGCATGCTTTGCGCCTGGTTTGCTTTGCCAGACAGTTTTGTCAGCGACCGTCCTAGATTTCTGGCCCCATGCAATGATCTTGCTTCGTAAGTTGACTTTAACATAGCTTCATGACCTCATTTCAATCAGCTTTCCCTGACTTTCATGAGCATGTTTTATGTATGCAACTGTGCTCTACTATGCTCGACTTCTAGCCCACACCCTGGCCGGCATGGCAACCGACGGCCTGCCTCAGAACAAGGTGTGGCACATGATCCGTTAAAAAGGTTGTAAAACATGCTTTAGTCGATTCTAGCACGGGTGCAAACGTGCTGTATGGTGACTGAGTAATGCAGGAGGTGACAGTCCTGGGCAGCATCAACCAAGAAGTCCTGGCAAGTCAGGAGGCAAAGTCTCAGAGGATCCTAAGCGTCATCGCGAACAAGCCGGAAGCTCGACCAGGACGCCCTGCCCGTGCCCGAAGGCTGCATGTTCACCATGCTCCTCCGAGCAGACAGACTTTGGGCAGTTCCCTGTGTCAGGTCAGATACCGATATTAAGTGCATACATACATACATACATACATGCATACATACATACATACTTACATACTTACATACTTACTTACATTACATTACATTACGTTACGTTACGTTACGTTACATACATACATACATACATACATACATATAATACATGAACTGAATACCTAAATACATCTACGTAGATAGATAGATAGATAGATAGATAGACAGACGGATAGATAGATAGATAGATGGCGCGAGGGAGAGACATGTGCGTACCCATGTGACATGTATGTATGTATGTTTGTATGTATGTATGTATGTATGTATGCATGCATGTGTGCATGCATGTATGTGTGTATACATAGATAAGCACACAAATACGTTGGTGCTTGAATCTGCCAGGTCGACACCCTAAACATGCGTACGTAAACAACAGATGCACTTGCCATGGGGCTTGATAGAATCCTGCCAAACCGAAACACTAAGCCTGTGTAAATATACGTAACCAGGAAGTCAACCACCGTCAATGAACAAACTGCACATTCGCAATGCCGTTATTCCTGCACTTGCCATGTTGCTTAAACATTAAAGTCACCTTAAGAGAGCCGAGGGGGAGGGCACCCCTGACCTTGTCCAAAAAGGCACAGCCAACTTGCGGTGGGGGGACGTTTAATTTGCTTGTGCCGGAGGGGGTGGGCGGGGGGCTCCCCCAGGTCCAGATAAGGTCCTAGTCTTGGACACGATTTTGACCTGGGACCTGGCTCACTACTACTTAAGTGAGTTGGTAAACGACAACTCCCGCAAGCTGCACAGTGATAGTTTTCGCGACTTCATATCTACCAGTACTTGCTGTTCCCTTCTGGTTGCTTCTTCTTTAGTCTAGGGGTGCACTCCTTCCCAGCAGGAAGCCCTTCGTCCGGAGCCGGCTCCAGCTGACCTCTCCAGGAGAGCACTTCCCATCGAAGCGCAAGAAGCCCCAATTCGTCAGATGGTGCCTGGAAGCCGATTGAGCACAGCCTCGAACGTGAATAAGGACTCCTTGGCATTGGCACCATTCTCACCAAGGACAAGGCATTTGCTGCGACTGCGAGAACGGAAAGCATGGAAAGAAAGTGACTGAACAGCGTGCATCAACCTACCATCAGGATGCTTCTTCTTTCCATGCAGGTTAGCTGAGCGCGCAACCGTCAAATGAGGATCAAGGACCTTCCGGAATCCATACCCGCGCGGACCAGGCATGACACATGACAAACACTGCCTTCTCAGTCTCGGTCAGGATCTTGTACGATTCACGAACCTTGCACGCAACCCAGACGACTCTTCGCATAGAAGCTTCTCTGAACCTCTTTGAGTATCCAGCGGAAACCGCCAACTCGGCATACACGTGCAGAATCTGGCAGAAACGGGGAGCTTAGAGGGAGAGAGAGGGGCAGTAGAAGCTTGACCCTCGAGCCTGGTTCTGAAAGAACTGTCTCCGCACACCTTGTTCAGTGGCTCGTTTCGTTGCAACATGAGTGCAGCCGAGCCAGGTGCCAGGCCTTCAAAGCCTTCGCAGAAGACGTGCTTCTGCAGCCTTTTGGGGCTTCGAATGACACCGGGCCCACATAACCCAACGGAGCGAACATGCCACCCGGACAGTGGACAGCTCTTCGGGACCCCCTCGAGGGCCCAGCAGCTGAAGCAGCTCCAGCGAAAATGCGGGGCAAAGCACCGAGTCCTCGTTGCCGCTGGGGCTGGGGTTTCTTGGAGCACTAAGGGGGCGAAGACATGCGAAGACCTTGAGCACATGCAGCAGATCTTGTGGCCGCAGGAAAACCTCTTCGGAGTGGGAGCCATCCTTCAGGATCCTGAGATGACAGGAGCTTGCAGCCACTGAGGTCGAACCCCGAGTCCCTGAACCTTTGCAGCGCTTCTCGCGCCGCTTCTCGTCGGCGTGCCTGGCACGAGAGTCTTCACGTTCTGCTCCTAAGCTTGATCCTTTGAAGTGACAAGAGCTCCTTGTCCGGCAAAGGTCCTTCTTTGAGGTGTTCTTTTTGAAGCTGCAGCCATCGTCTTAGACCATGTGCTGATTCGCACGTCTTGCGTGTCACAAGCACTCAGCTTCGAGCTGTAGCCTGCTGGGCTCCTGCAAGCACGCCAGGCGCAACAAGCAGAGCATCTCCGCAACGGCTGACGTCCTGGAGCATGCAGCCTACTTCGCTCTGATTGAGCGCTAGTGCAGAGGCTACTGCTACTGGCCTGCAAAGACTCCGCGAAGCATAGAAGTCTTTTCGGATCATGGCAATGAAGCTGGTCCTGACAGCGTCGGCAGGCTTCTTCTGCATTGCCGCCGCATCGCCACCAGACATCGCGCAGTCAATGATTTCTGACAGACTGCAGAGGTTCACAACAAGCTGCCTCATTATCAGGGTATTGCTGTCTTTCAAAACGGGTGCTGCCTTATCAAAGCACAGGCCGACGACAACGAGCGCGAGCGGAGCAAGACACGATGAGGAACAAACTTTCCAACAAGCAGGGACAAGCACTCTTCACCAAATAAAATGATCGACACTTTCTGCAACATGTAAAAACACACAGAGACATACAGGATCAAAGACAGACAGGTGCACAGACCAACAGGCAGACAGGTAGACAGACGGACAGAGCCAGACAGAGCCTGACAGAGCCAGATAGAGCCAGACAGAGACAGACACAGACAGAGACAGACACAGACAGACAGAGACAGACAGAGACAGACACAGAGAGAGAGAGAGACAGACAGAGAGATAGGCACACAGGCAGACGGCCAGACAGGCTCGCACACTCACCCATGCTTACACACATTCATGTGCATGCGCTCGGATGCAAGCAAATGCTTGCCTGCAGGTGTCTGCCCAAACGAGTTGAGAAGATGCCTGCATGTGGCCAGAGGACAGGATAAGAGAAGCCGTCTGGATCGACGAGGCCTCTCACCAAGCATCTCATTCTGCGGCCGCAAAGTACATCTGCCCAGCTTGCATCGGCTCTGAAGCACCGAACACAGACGTGCCAAAGGGTCGCTTGCTGACGTGCTGAGACACTGAAAGCTCGTGAAGTTCATCCATGATCGCTGACTGGACTCGGCACATGCCAGAGTCTAAACCGAAGCTACGTACAATTGGCCTTTTCGGTGACTGTACTGATGTTTGCACGAGGTGCATCTCTCCTCCGTCTAAGTGCTTCAGCAGGATGCAGACTTGAGCAAAAACACCTTGAGAGGAGGCGAGCGCAATCAGCAAAAGCCGGAGAGCTACCTCACTAAACCTCCAGCTGCTGCTGCGCGGGTTGTTCCGTGGAGTAAGGGGAGCGGGGGCGGACTGCCAATCAATGCTTTTCTTGCCTTACCGTTTTGGCCTGCAGGTCCACACTTTCCGACCTGCGAGCTTGATTGACGAAACCGGATGCAACTTCCGTGGTGATCTTGAGGATGGGGAGGTGCTTCGACACTGGCATGTCAAATAAAATTATTCCACAAGTTGTCCGAAGACTTCAAGCCACTGTCGCTCCTCCGCCTAACTACGGTTCCCACAGCACTCATCTCAGGGAATCTGCGAAGAAACCATGGCGACCGTACCCAACGCCGGGTGGCTTCAGCTACAACCCGGGAGGCTCGCGGGCACCTCCAGTTCTGACATTGAGGGGTTGTCCTTTCGCCGACGTTGGGGCCGGAAGCCTCTCTTGCCTCTCAGAGGAGACCAGCCTTAGTATCATCTGCATCAATCTATCTGCCTATCTTTCTATTCACATACACACATACACACGCCCATGTCCGACTGTTTTCACGAATGTTTGGGCCTCAACAAGTCGAATCGGTGACGTTCTCTAATCACGTTGGGACCACTAGGGAACATGGTTCAAACTGACTAGCTACTCAGACCACTATGCCATGCACATGCACGTGCATGTGCACAGACGCATATACATAGACATACAAGTACAAAGGCATAGACATGGCATAGACACGTTCATATGTACACACCCACACACATTGTGTATATGTACGTGTCTATGCATGCACATCTATCCATCTATCTAAATACACAGACATATACTGTATGTATGCACATCTGTAGAAATGCGTGAACATAGATTATTTTTATACCTTATATATATTATATAGAATACTACAAATCGAGCGAGAGAGAGAGAGAGAAGAGAGAGAAGAGAGAGAAGAGAGAGAAGAGAGAGAGAGAGATGGAGAGAGCGAGAGAGCGAGAGAGCGAGAGAGCGAGTGACAGAGAGAGCGCGAGCGAGCGAGGGAGGAAGAGAGGGAGGCAGGGAGGAAGCAGATAAAGCTTTTTGCCTATGAAGTGAGCTTAGGCCCTGGCTTGACAGTAGCCTCAAGATGCCCTTCACTGCCCCTGAGGCCAAAAACGGTGACAACTTGTGGCGTTTGAGAAGCCGTGCCCAATTGCTTGCCTGTGTGCTCACCCTCATCGCTTCTCAAAGGCCTGGCCACATTGAAAATGCTTCAGGGTTTGGGTCCTCGCTCCGCCCCGCCGCCTCCTGCATGATCTCTTGCAGACACGACAAAAAAAAACATGTGCTAGTGGCTAGTGCAACAAACCGCCGGGTGGCTGCATCGAGACAAGAGCAAGGAGGCCGGAGTCAGAAAACTGCAATGCTAAACCCGCGTCCGTGCATGTTCACACTGACCCTACATGCTCGCACCTCTTCGACGAATGCTGCCAACGCCTCGGCTAAAGCATCGCCTTCAACTGCGGGCTCCTCCAAAGAGGCGTGGAACTCATTCAGGCCTTGCAGGCCTCGAGCTGTCTGAGGCGAGGTCTCAGTCATCCTCACTCGGCAAGCTTGATGCTTCGCCTCTGCCAAGTGAACAGTCGCTGTCTTCTCAGTGAAGTTAAGTATAGTTCAGTCAGAAGCTTCAGTGCAGCCCGCATTTTGGTGTCCGGTCGTCCCACCCCTTGTGTCAGAACGAAATCCCCTGAGTTCATGAGGTCGTTAATGTGAGACCACGTTGCTGGACGCTTGCATCTGCCCGGTGTTGGCTACACTGAACCTCCCGCCTCCAATGCGCTCAGGCGAGCATCCACCTGCATCAGGCATGACAAGACCAGAGAGCGCCCTGTGCGGGGGCAGTGTGCAAGCTCGCCGCGCAGCCTGCTTGGGGCATCGGCCAGCCGCTGCCCAGACCTTTGTAGACACTCAGGAAAAAAGCTTCTGAAGGCCCTTTGCTGCGAGGGTCCTCAATGTGCGTCTGTCGCAGCCGAGACCAGGCCGCCTGTCGAAGAGAGACTTCCTATGGGCTCTACAAGTCTACAAGTATTGTGCCAAGAACCTCAAGATCATCCGGAGCGTGATGACGCAGAATCGTGTATCGGTTCCTAGGTCCAGAGACTGAAGCGAGCAATGAGGGAATCAGGCACCGTACGGTGCCTGCATCTGTACCTCAGGGTTCACCAGGCCGCCACACGTCCGCTTTGTGTAGATCGCCAGGCGCATGCGGCTGAGCAATCTCCAGGCGCGGAGCCTAAGCGCAGGTCAGAATAAGACCTGCTGACCGCTGGCCGTGGCCAAGCAGCCAAGGCAGGATGCCGCATTGTTGCCGCATGTGTCACAGCGAACGAGCAACCTTTTTTCACACACCACGGACTGTCACAATTTGCAACCTGGGCATCATGACATCGTGACGACTGGATCGTTCACAATGCCTTAATATTAACAGCAAGGAACTCACACAACCTTCGCTGTGGAGCTGTTGGAAAACACTAGCCTCGAAAGGCCTCGTTAGCCGTAGCAGGTCTTCAGATGTTCTTGTACTTCTCCTTGGCTGCCCAGTCTATCCAACCCGCTGCCCAGAAACATGCAGCTTCTGTCTTTGACCGCANTACTTCTCCTTGGCTGCCCAGTCTATCCAACCCGCTGCCCAGAAACATGCAGCTTCTGTCTTTGACCGCACGTCGCACATACATAAATAGTTGACAACATGACGACATGCCGACGTTGCCTTACTCTGCTACTGGGTGTCAATGGCACTCTTCACCTGCTCCTGCTGATCCGCGGGGACCATGCAGATGCACTTTTCCATGGTTCCGACCGGACCGCCGCAGCAAGGAAAGAAGGGCTTAATGGAGCCAGGTGCTTTGTCGGCCATCTCGTCCTCAATCTTCTTCTTAGCCTGTGTGGAGGACATGACACGAATNCTCCTTCATGGCATCACCCATACCACCCATCATGCTTGCCATCGCTCCCTAGAGAGACTGCAGAAGGCAGATTCGCAAAGAGGTGGTCTGAGAACCCAAATGGCTGCCGGATGCTGTCGATAGTCAGTGAGAGGGGGCGGCTGGGTTGTCCACCAGGCGGGCTCATGGGGGCTCTAGAACAAAACTTTCTCGAGTGAGCTACAAGTAGATTGATCGCAATGGTACATCCTCAGCATCGCTGACGACGGAATCGTCCACTGCGCTGCAGCAAGGTGACGTCAACAGCATCTGGGCACAACTCACACAGCCTTTGCTGTGGAGCTGTTGAAAAA